>VSTD030004010.1:0-10541 GCA_008808055.3 Sporobolus alterniflorus
TAGTCAAACATTGTCCAAGTGAGGGTATCTGTCTCACATTTAAACTAAATGTTTGCATGACTTAAAATTTGTGATCACCTATTTACCCCCTCTCTAGGTGACTTTCATTCACCCAATGGCACCAAACATCATCGAACCCTCTAATTTTTAAACACTTCATCAAGCAGCCCCAGTGGACTTTGTCATAAGCCTTTTTGAAATCAAGCTTCAAGACCACTCCTATCTCTCCTCTTCTCTTAGTCTCATGGAGTATTTCATGCAAAGCCAGTACATTATTCATGATATTTGAAACTTCAAGACCAAGTCAAATTACCATCATTAGTGTTTTAATCATGCATCAAATCCTTTGGTTAATTAAATTCTAATCAAACCAAAGGAAATCTAATTGAAATTCAATTTGAACCTTCAAGACCAAGTAAAGGAATTCCTAGTTTGAAACTTCAAACTCCTTTCTTTGCTAAGTTGTCATCTAGGTGCAAACAGATAGCCTTTGCCAAATTTCATCAAAATTTGAGGTCCCAATAAGAAAGTCCATCAAATTCAGACCTTAGATGCTTCCCTGATTTTTCATTCAAAATTCATTTCAAATCTGAGGAAGTTTTTATAAGGAAAGTTCTTGCTCTCATCAAATCATTCAAAACCATATTTTATTTTAAATTTTCTGAGCTCAGGAAGGTCCTGTTTGGATTGAGTGAAATTTGAACAGTTTTGAAATCATTGAAACCGTTTGAATATGTTTGAATTGCTTTGACCGCCGCTAGCGTTGTAGCTGGGCTGCCCATCAGTGGCCTCCGCCCAACCTTTATTGCTCTGTCTGAGCACTGCCACCCACGTGCGCTGCGGCCGGGTCGCTGATTGCTGGGCGCCGCCCGCTATCGCCGGCCGCCTCCCTCCTCCCTCCGCGTGGATGCCGCGCAAGACCGGACCCCCCATTCTCTCTCCCTCTCCCTATCGGCCATAATGGAGCTAGTCAAAGCCCCTTCGCCACTCTTCTCCCGCACCACCATTTCCTCCCACTGAAGGCTTGAGCGACGCCCCTCTGCCCCCTTGCCTTCTGTCCGCACCCCACCACCGGAGCACCACCGACACTGCCAGAGTTGGAGCCGTCACGGCCGCAATTGTCGTTCCTTCAGTGAGCTCTGCCCACACCACCTTTTCTTCCTCTTTGGACCGTGCCTTATCTCCTCCTCCCTCCCCTAGTGCTGCAGGACCGGTCTAGACTGCCACTGACCGTCGGAAGTCACTGCACCCCTTGGAACACTGCTGCTTGATGTCACCACGCCAAATCAGTGAGACCCCACCCAAAGGGGCATGTCTGGTGTGTGGGATGTGCCCCACCGGTGCTTAGGCCGCCACTGGCGTTAAAATGCATCGGCCGGTGAGCCCACGGCCACGGTGCCACCATGGTAGGCCGGGGCGCGGTGACCACCCCGTGCACACGCCTGACCGTGCTCCGTGACCTGGGTCATGTGGGCCGGATTCGGCTGTGGGCCGTGCCACTGTTGTGAGGCCTCGGGCCAAATTTCGACCCGTGCACTGTTCCTGCTTTATCCATTTTTTCAAAATCGTTTCTGATTTCAAATTATAGGAAATTATTTTAAGATTCTAAAATTCATAAAAAATAGAATAAATCTCATAAAAATACAAAATAAATTTCTTTATAATCCTCTTGAGTAGATCCATGTAGTAGGCTTGACCAAATCTGATTTTGTGTATTATTGCCTTGTATAAAATTCCTATAAATCAAATCTTGAAGTATTTAATTACAAACATTCATGAAACATTAAATCTCCAGACTTGGAATGCATACTCATATCATGTTCTTTAGTTTGCACAAAATTTCTCATATTTACTTTCTGCTCAGAATAATTGTTATGCTTTAATTTCTATCTTTACAATAAATAAATGGTAGTAAATGGAATATGCTTAGAAAAATGTTCATTCTTGGTAGAATGCTTCCTCTTGATGTTTAGAACCTGCATAAAACTAGAGAGCATGATTAGGTTCATAAATAGCATGTTATTAAATTTTTAATGCTTAGTTAATTTGTTAATAAATAGAAAAGCATATACGCAAGTTAGTAAAATAGCTTTGGTGAGTTAATATGCTTAGTTCTTGATGTTTCATACACCATATTGCTTTTGCACCTCATGCATAGCACATTTTAATCCTGGCCATCTTTTTGCATATGCAATAGACCCCGTGGAGCAAAAACTCGAGGAGCAAGTTCAAGCCGAGGACACTAACCCTGGTCCCGAGCAAGGCAAGCCCCGGTGCATCTAACCCTATCCTTGATGTTTTACTTAGCTTTGTATAGCTCTATACGAACCTTGATTATGCATTAAGTTGTAGGAGTTGGATTTATTCCCTAGTTCCATTAAGGTTACTTTCTGATCCATCCTTGTAAATCCTATTGCTAGACATAGGTTGATAGCTTGGCTAGGCGCAAATGTAGTCCACGGTAGATGGTCGTGTGGTTGAAAGACCACGTAATGGTCATAGGTTCTTTAAACCTAAATTTTGTCTTAGTTGGTGGAATCTTATAAACTATAGACCGGACAAGGCCCTTAGGTGGAAAGCAGAGGACTGTCAGTTGGGAAGGGCGGGAAGTGTGACGTAGAAAGTCAGCACCTACAAGGTTGTATTCCCCGTCTGTGTCGGTTATGGACTGATGGGTTGGCCCCCGCCAGCAAGTATTGAATGTACAGATCACATGTTGGTGTTATAGGCTCAGGAAGCCTTGTAGCCGGCCATCAACAGATGGTTGACTTTACCCCCACTGGTTCAATGGTTGCCTTGGGAGAGAAACTGGGTACGAACCAGTGGATCGGTCAGCTCTTGTGCTATGAATTGGGCCAGAAGCCCTTTTTCTCGAGAGCAGTGGCCCTTCTCAACTCTGTTGATGACTACACGAAAGGTTGCTATACGCGGTCCATGTGAGATACGTATGGTCAAGGGCCATATACAGACTGAGCGTAGAAAGTGTGTGGCGTGTTGGTCAGGTTTTTCCCTGCAGGGTGTATATCGTTTCGAATCGTCGTGACTCTCGGATATGAGTAACCACTTATCTTGTGGTAGTCATCATGTAGGTAACTTAATGAACTTAATGAGGTTAATGGAAGTAGTGTTTATGTTGCTTTATCATAATTACTTGATTGCAACTCTTGTATGATTAGAGTAGTTTGCACCTTTCTTTTATAATGATTTGAATGGAGCTAAAACATAAAAATAAGGACCCACTCTTAGCACGGGTTTGGTATAGAGATAGAGTTTATCCCTTTAAGTCTTGCATGCCAGGAGTCGGTTATTTATGGCCACGTTATTGGGTCAGTCTTGCTGAACTTTAGTTGCTCAACATTTGCTTGTGGATCTTAATTGTTGTGTGCAGAGGGCATAACCAAGTACTATGACTGCTGCGGCAAGTTCATATGGCCCAATGGTGAGCCCGAGGATTGGGAAGTGACTTGGCAGCCGACCCCTTGAAGTGTCGTCGAGGACTTTGCATCATAGGGCTCGATACAAGCCCTTGTCTCATTGAGTTACTAGTCTTTTATATCACTTCTTCTATGTTTTTAAACTTCGAACCCTTCACTATCTATGTATCTCTTTTGTAATTCAAGAACTCATGTAATACTCTTTTATTTGGGCTATACTTGTGATGTATTATGCGCCATTGCTTTGGTGATGATAACTCGTGATGATCCTGGTTAAGACTAATCATCCTTACTTAAGGGTGGGATGTCATAGAAAACTAATGTAACACCCCAGCCACTTCTAGCTTGGCGATCATTACTCCTGGAAACCTCCTAGGATCACAGACTAGCTCCATAGACCAAAACTAGTCTTTTATGTGCACTTTTGTCCTCACTTGTGTACACCCGAAAAGACATCCCAGTCGATCATCTATCCTGAAATTGCTCTAGGCCAAACACACTTAACTCCGGAGTTCTTTATAGTTGGGCTTTTCAAAAAGAAGGTATACCCTAGTGGTATGAGTATTCTATCAATACTATTAAACCTTGAGTAAGGATGTCACAATCTACCCCCCTAGAAGACCGACGTCCTTGTCGGTCAACCCCCAAGTCAGGAACATCCCCTCTTGGTCACGTACCCATGTCCCTAAATCGTACGTTACCGTATCCTTCTCAACTGACTCATACGCACCTGCAAAACCGTGAGAGTCAGCTCTAATATCATTTGTAACACTCCAGCCACTATGGGCCTGACGGTGGTTACTCCTGGCAGCCGACTAGGATTAAAGACTAGCTCCATAGACCAACACTAGCCTTTTCTGTGCACTTTTGTCCTCACTTGTGCACACCCACTAAGACTTCCTGCAATTGCTCCGGGAGAAACACGCTTAACCCTGGAGTTCTTTGCAGTTGAGCTTCCGAAAAGGAAGATATACCTTGGTGGTATGAGCATTCTATCAATCATATTAAGCCTTGAGTAAGGATGTCACAACTAATTATTGACTTCTCAAAAATAGCTCTTTCAAATGTTAATTACAAGATGCGAATAAAATATAGCATATAAGGATTCTAATTTAGAGAACCGATTTGAGTACATTGAAAAATGAGGAGAAAAACATGATAAAGGATTCTCTATATAGGAGGATAAGGAGCAACATATGCCGCATCGGATGGAGATGGTCTTACTACATTAGCCTCTATGAAGGTGTTCACCACACGAATCGAACAGGAACCGGAAGCTCCTACTCGAAGCTGCGGAAACCGGATGGTTTAGTTTTATCGATTTCGACGGCAGTCAGGGGTGCCACCGGCACTCGATGAGGGAGCTTCTCCTCTGACCAAGCGGCATCTGGACAGAAGATACGCAAGAACCATGGCAACCCATGGGGTTGAAGCAGTGGATACTAGATCTAATCGATGAAAATAAGAAAAACCTAAGAAACTAGGGTAAAAACTAAGATAAAAGTAAAAAGTAGAAATTTGATTGATTTGGTTGAGGACAAGTTACAATCGGCCATGACCTATATTTATATGGGCAGCGGGATGTAGCTCTTTGATTCGTACACGTGCAAATCTTTTCTAAACAAACTAAATCACAAACCCTACTCGGACTCTATCTGTTCTGGGAAAACCAGATACTTAGGTATCCAAAACCAGACCGTCCAATTTTTGTGGCTTTGGCTTTTGGCTTGGATTTCTTCCATCTTGGCTCCTCAATACCTTTTAGTCCTTTTCCATGCCTCAAAACACCTTGGATCTTCAAATCTTTGAGTTTAGCTCCTTCCTTGGTTTTATCCTAAAACTACCAAAATCGGATGGTCCGAAATAGAAAACCGGATAGTCCTATTTTTCTAGACTTGCCATATTTGGTCATCAATACATGCCCATGCCTTTTAGTTAATCTTGTGTATTAAAAGGATTTCTAGACCAAATTTGACCTGACGACGATGTTCACAGTATTTCATTCGCCATTTTTGTGCTAAGGGCAATAATCTTGTTATCGATCATTTCTAAATCAAGCGTCTTGCCCAGCACCAGGATGGTACCTTTTTAAGTATTTTTTGTTAAGCGCCCTTGATAGCAAGGCTCTTTGTACACTCTGAACCATATATGAATTTTGTAGGAATTACTTCCTCAATTCTATACGGCCCTCCTCAATTTGTTGCCTACTTCCCAAACTTGCTACTTTTATACTTGATAGGCAAAATCGTCTTCCGAACAAGGTTCCCAACCTAAAACAATTTTTCCTAGATACTCTTATTGTAGGCCCTAGCTACTCTCAACCTATCTCTCCTATGGTCTGGCCCATATCATTCGTAGCAGACCGATATTGCTGCATCCAAGGCCGTAACCACTCGACATCCTTTAGCGCACTCATTGGAAAACTACATCACCGAGCCAGGCTCCAGAAGCCAGCTACATAGACATGGATACAAATCCATCCTCGGAGACACTGAGAAAGTCTTAGCTAGTAAGATCCTTCCTCGATAGGCATTGGGCGCTTCCATGCTGCCAATCGGCCGTTGCGTCGACTAGAGCAATGCAAGCCAACGTGTCCACGTGAACTACCTCGATCTCATCATCGATCCATTGAATCAAGAATTGGTGCAAAGTAGAGGGAATGCAACAATTAGCATGAATCTAATCACGTCCAAGAATAACACTATAGTTTCCTTGCACCTCATCGATGAAGAACACAGTAGCGAGCGACTTGCTCCCTACGGTGAGCTCCATGGGGGTGACACCCCTAGCCTCCATCAGGTTGCCCCCCATGCTATTAAGTGTCAGGTTGGTCTTCACGAGCTCATCATCTTCCCTCCTGAGCTTCTTGGAGACAGAGTACGACATTAAGTTGATGGTAGTGCCGCCGTCGATGAGCATCCTGGAGGTCAGGCTTCCGTCAATGTGACCTCAAATGTACAAGGGCTTCAGGTGTTGGCTCAACTCCTCAAGTTTCTGGAACACGACCTCCTAATGGCCAAGACACATCTAAGCAACGTCCTCCTTGATACCTCTGAACTCAACCGACGGCGTGAACACTCTGTTGATGTCCATGCTGCTCGGTGGTGGAGACCCATCCTTGACCAACATAGACTCATCGTCGTCTAGCAGGTCCATGTCGTCGTCGTAGGTCGTGAGTGTAGGTGTGCTAGTCTTCTCTTTCACCCTCCATTCTTGCTTCATTGGGATCACCGGCCGAATGGCGTTGAAGTGCTCATCCCTCTAATTTTTGGCCACTTCCTCCCTTAGCTTTTGAGCCCCCAACCGCTGGATCCTCCTCCTCTTGTTGGGTGTGAGTCCTAGAGGGCACCAATGAGGTGTCGGTGCTGTTCTGGGCACGATAGTCTTCGAAGCCATCCTTATGCACTGATCTTGGAGAAAACAGATGGTTTGATTTACCAAACTGGATTGTTCGGTTTGGCTACTGTTGGAAACTGGGCACTACCTCGGCTCTGATCTCTGTCTCCTCACCTTGGGCCTTGTTCTGCTTTGCTACAACCTCCTCTGGACTTTTCTTTGTGCTATGCTTCGCTATGTTGTCATTGGCCGAAGTGTCACTCTTCGGCCCTTCCTGATCCTGACTGCCTCCTGATCTCTGAGGATCCTTCGATCCCCACGCTGATTGCTTGTGTGGATGCTCTAGAGCTTCCGTAATTTTCGAGGGAATCAGATGTTCCAGTTTAGCATTTTGGATTGTCTGGTTTGCCTGCCTAGTCTGCCATTGGCCGACACCTCCGTAATTGTCATCTCTGGTGTGACAACCTATGTGGCCAAAGCCTCCAGCTGGTCCTGGCCACCCCAGGTGAAAATGCATTGGTGGCGGAGTCCACAGATCATACCACCCCGCCCAAGGTGGATAAGGCGGATACATCATCAGTGGAGCCCTCCATGGCCTAGGCATTGGTGGCTCGATCGGGAAGTACGACGCCAGATGATGCTCCTATTGACGATGATCCCGACCTTCTAAATTTTGCTGCGGCGGTGCCTTGGATTGATTGTTGGACAAGCTTCCTGCTGTAGAAGTACTGACCTAATCTAGGGAAACCTTGCCATCTCTATATTTAGCCATGAGGATGTCAAAGGTGGCTTTTGGATAAGATTGTGGCTTGCTTTTCTCATTCTTCTTCTATCAGCCAATTTCAGGATTTTTGGGTCTGATCATCCTCAGTTCTCTCTCTTCTCCTATGACAACATCCTTGCCCTTGGTCGACTGTCATACCGGATTTTGCAAGTAAAACCAAGTACTCATCGTATGTATGCCCTAGGATCATTTATTCCACACATACAGACATAAAGTGTTCACAGATAACCAAATGTCACGAATAAAGTATATTTATTAGATAAATAATATCTCTAAAGACTAAGATGACTCTCTTGCAAAAAAAGAACAACAGAAGACTTTATAACTCCACAGGAATAGTAATTGGGCAGCGCATAGCCTATAACTCCTCATCGAAGAATTCTCCATCACCATCTTCTAAGCAGGGGGTTTGAGTAGCAGGGAAAATAGCAAGATTGAGTACACTTATGGTTGGTAATCAACAAGTGCAGGAAATAAATGATATGCAAAGGGTAATAACAAGGTAAATGAGGTATAAGGCTGTAAGCAGAAATGCACCTATACTTGATTCTCAAATTAGTAGCACCTATTTACTAAGTTATAGTTGCAGGCTAGACTACCCAATTAAGTTGAATTAAAGTATATCACAAAGGCACAAAGGGGCACAAAGTGATCACAAAGTTTCAATAAAGATTAGACCAAAACTATTCCATTTCCATCCAAACCATCTAATCGAAAGAGGATCCCAGACCGCTTGTAACTGCAACCTTGGTTATCATGATAGTTATACACTTTGCAAAGGTAGCACCCTGTACCCATGAGAAATGATTTCATTGCTAGCTAAGTGACTATAGAAACCTCCTTTTTGTCATGATTACACTTCCTTGGGAGTATGACCCAGAGATCACTACATGTTGTTACAAAGGTCTACTACAGTAGTATGTCATGCTTTGCTATGGTTTCCCGAACAAATGGTCCCGCTTATAGTGCTAAGGTTTCCTGCACAAACGTCCCCTCTTGCACCATGTGGTTTAGGCAGGTCACAAAGTATTATGAAAGATAGGTCATAAAGTTTGATGCCATCCCCACTTAACCGAGCATGACACACAACCTATAGCATACCTAATTAGTAAACAAGCCGTTCCATACCGGACATGTGGTGGCACATGTTGTCATGGGGTGTCTACTCTTAAGATATGATCCTGAGCAGATTCGAGCACCACATGCCATGACGGTATTAACCATCTCCACAATTCCAACCATTGCTCAAACCACAACATCGATCCTCACCATGGTCAACTGACATCGCGACGGATGGAAGATCATCTCTCACAAAGACACAAGTCAAACTCAACATCACAAATGCTGAAAGACTTGCACGACACTCATGACTGCATGACTAAGCATAACTAACCAAGTATGAACCTAAATTCCTAAATCATGAGGCTTAGGTAACAATATTAAAGCATGCATGCAGTATGTATACTAGAGAAAGAAAGCATATAGGATCAACATGGTCAAGGGTCACTTGCCTTGCACTCCCGCTAGCTGCTGCTCAAAGTCTTGAACGTCGAGCTCTTGAAGCTTCTCGATGTCGTCGGCGCGTAATGATAGCGATCGAAAACAAGCAATGCAAACAAATAAATAAATAAATAGTACATGAAACATTACCTATTGACTAAGAAAACAGTACCTATTGACTAAGCAAATAGTACTAAAAGATTCTATTCATTGCTATCAAGTTGTGAGCAATAAAATCACCTAAATCAGAGCTACGGTTAAGAAGTTCTGAAGGTTTGAAGTTAATAGATTATAAAGGTAATTAAAATAATCAGGGTTAATTAGGGTAGGGACCTATTTGTAATTATAAATCTTATACAGGAACCTATAAGCAAAATTACAGAGACAAAAATATAATTTTAGCAAAGTTCATGGCTATTTTTGTAAAGTTGCAGGGACTAAAACATAAATAAAATAAAACAGAGGGGCTTTTCTTCAAGATTACAGAACTCCTAGGGTTTTCTAAGAATTACAAATTATTTCCCTTAAAGAAAATCAGTGGAATCAGTCCATGCAACCATGGACTGGGGTCCATAGACCCGGCTCACACACCTATAGATTTCATTAAACGCTGACCGCACTATCCAAGATGGATGGTCAGGATTAGATCGCGAAGGGGTATTCTTATTAGCAAATTGAGACCGTATATCTCAAAGCGGGCGTCCCCGACTTAACCACCCGAATCTGTACATCGGTGGACGGTGCGACGGCGTGCGCTCTGGCATGGCGGCGACAAAAACTCTAGCGAGCTCCGGCTTCCTGGCCTATGTTGCACGAAAACGGGCTAGGGTTTGGTTTTGCGGGCAAAAATCCTAGTGGCACAAGCGACTATTTATAGGGCTCCTTGCACTGAATCATAGCCGACGCGGAGACCTACTCAATCCTATCTTCAATTCTAAGCTTATCTCATGATTTCGGGAAAGATTTGAATGGGGATAAAATCGTTCGAGATGGACTCATACTCGGAGCGACTTCCAAGCGCTAGTTATCTCGGGTCGGGTTGGGGTTACCCCTCCGGGTTAGGCGACCAGAAAAAGGGAGGCCGGTTAGAACCTTAACCCGGGTTGGGTTATGGCAGATGCTTCCACTGGGCTAGCTTTAGGCCCGGGTGGGCCGGCACTAAGGCCTCAGCTGGGCCGGTTTTGAGTTTAGGAAATATTTTTTTCTATTTCAAATCTTTTAGAAAATGCAAATTCATTTGAATACAAATCTAATTTAAACTTTGAATGACTTCCACTCACAAACTAAATATAACAACACATACCAATACAAAAGAATATATGCAGTGGCATGAATGCATCACACATGATTATTTACTTAAATAGATATTTACTAAGTCCCAGACCGGATATATCCGGTCCCCAAGCCGGGTTCCAGAGAGGTTGGCCGGACATGTCCGGCCCCCAGCCCGGACATGTCCGACCTAACCAAATTTCCTCAGTGACTAA
>VSTD030004011.1:0-10540 GCA_008808055.3 Sporobolus alterniflorus
CGTGCCCACTGCGCCGCCACAAACCCTAACCCTAACCGATCAAAGAGGCGCTGAAGCGAGGGGATTGGCCCCTGCACCGACCTCGCCTTGACCTCTCCTCGGCCACCGACCGACGACTGACGGACTTCGACCCCGACCTCGACACCGACGACCTCTACACCGACCGGCGCCATGTCTTCTTCCTCATCGCCCCAAGGTACACCCTCGTAGTCCCTAGGCTCTAGTGTAGGTCTCTAGTGGTTCTAGGATTTGGTCTAGGGTCTAGGGTTCTCGGTAAAGGTTCTATCCCCCTTTTCACCCGCGCGCTATACCCACCCGGAGGCGAGCGCAACCCACACCGAGACATTCTTATTTTCGAGAAAGGATGGATGTTCCAGATCATAACGTGTAGTGCTAGCTAGTAGTCTAGTACTACTTATTCTATATATATATGACTGCTAGTAGATCCAGAAAGAGGAAAATGCATGCAAGGATGATTATTAGTTGATTACAGCATGGCTAGCTGCTTCACGTTGATGGGGTATGCGTGCTCCGGCGACCTGGAGCCGTACCCCTTGCGCGCGATAATGGCGTTCACCGCATCCGTAGGGTGGAGCCCGTCGAAGAACACGTACTCCGTCCGGTCACTGCAGATGGGCCCGCCCTTCTCGCACAGCACGCCAGACGAGTCCCTCGACACCTCGCAGCATGATCTGCCTGTCTCCTTCACACCTGATCGATGATGGAATAAAAGTACGTAAAGCTCAAACAAAACAATCAATATTATTCACAAACTGGATACGGATGAACATTCGATCGTGTACCGTGTTTCGCAGGGTGGTCCAGTATGTCCTTGATGATCCCGTAGGAGTTGATGTAGGCGAACCGGGCGCCGGGCATGCGGGACCGCGCCGCGCCAACCAGCCGCCGGAGCTCGGAGTTGAAGAGCGCCACCGCGCTGTTCACCGGCTCGATGCAGGCGGCGCCGGTGACGTTGACGAACGCCCGCACCACGGGGGTGCACCCGTTGGGCTGGATGGAGAAGACCACAAACTTCCTGGCTCCAAGAGAATAGAGCCTCTGCACAGCAAGCAGAACAAAACAAGCATCGATGAACCTTGCCCGGCCTGCCCGTGACCACAACGGCGGTGTCCAGTAACCTTTCATCCTTTTTCTCTGTTTTGTGCCTTTATTTCTACATGTACTATAGGAACCATAAGAGAGAATAACTCACACGTGCATGGCTTATGGCCAATTGTCCATGAACAAAGAGAAAAACACGGTTTGGGCGGTAGCATGAAGTTGAGCTTTGGAGGGAGGGGTACCTGCAGGTGGCCAGAAAGCTTGGTGATGAGTGACCTTGTGAACTCTGACAAGGGAGGTCTGTCCTCCTCGGTGCCATTGTTCCTGGGGTTGAAGTAGTTGAGCAGGTAGTCATTGCCACCTGTCTCAATGATGAAGAGGCATTTGGACAGGTAACACTCGTGGAAGGAATCCTGTCTCTTCATTCTGTGGCCGTTAGTCGCCATGGCGCCGTGCATCTGGGCCCTCAGGTCAGGGAGGGTCACCGCTTCAAAGTTGGTTATCTGCTGCCTCAGGCTCGTCACCTGGCCCTGAAAGCGCACATGAGAAACTGCTGCTGCTTATATCTATAATCGATGCTGCCACTACTGAGTACTCCTACTGAGCGATTAATAAGTAACAAATCAATGCAATGCTGCACGCGCGCGAGGAGGGCCGGAGAACCACGACACGCCACTCACGGTGAGCTGGCCGGTGTTGTCGAGGATGCCGGAGCCGCCGGAGGCGAAGTCGACGCCGTGCAGCGCGGCGCGGCCCCGTGCGGCCGGGACGTCGGCGAAGGGCGGGACGAGCCTCGGGAGGCGGAGCAGCTCGCCGAGCGCGTCGATGAGGTTGCGGCCGTTGGAGAAGCGGCCGGAGGGGCCGAGCGGGAAGTCGACGCCGTACGGGAGGTAGTCGGTGCGCACGACGGAGCCGTTGAGGAAGTTGTTGTTGCCGTTGTCCACCAGCGAGCTCCCGAACACGAACACGCCCTCCACCTGCTGCTGCTTCCGCTTCTTCCAGCAGGCCTTGCCACCACCGCAGCCCCTCCTTCCCGCGGCGCCGCCATGGTGGCAGCCCGAGGCAGGAGCAGGAGTGGCTTTGCAGTGGACGTGGAGCGGCAGTAACAGCATGGAGATGGACACCACGGTCAAGATGCTCCTGACGCGCTTCGCCATGGACTGACAAACCACTACTACTACGACTGTCCAGTGTCCACAACTCTATGTCGTTCTTGCCCGGATACTTATAGGAAAGCAGAGCTCGACGAAGAGGCGCGCGCGGCATCTGTCGGCCGGGCCGACGCATGCATGGTGTGGTAGCAGGATGGCGCTCTGAACCGATGATTAAATGTTGGCAGGTTTGGGAAGTGGGCTAAACTGCGCGCGAACAGTGTAACAAATTTACGCCGCTGAGCGCTGATGCTGCAAACCGACGTGCATGGGCCGGGAGCGCGCGCGAACGGCAGGCACGTGAAGCGACACTGTGATCCTAGTAGGTCTTCGCAGCGCGCTACTACTATGTACGGGTGGAGCACTGAGCAGGTCTTTGACTGTGATGGGTTATTGCCGGAGGTGATGGAGCAGGCGTAGGCAGATGACAGGTCTGTAGTGTTGTTGCTTCTCGCCATTTACGAATTAGGATAATGGTGTCAAAGTTTAACCTGTATAGCGGTAAGAATCTATCGTCAAAATCCATAAAGAGGGCTATCAAATCTTCTTTGACGAAATTTCAGCATGCCTGGTAAAACTCAGTAGCGAATCCATCCGAGCCTGACATCTTATTATGTTCCATCTCAAAAACCGCATGCCTCCTCACTAAACGGTTTTACTAGCTGCTCATTCTCCACTTCTCCACTTCAAACACTTAGGGTATGTCATTTGTCCTGGACTCGTCAAAAGATATAGTACTCACCTCTAATAGTCTGAACAAAATTTTATAGTATCTAATGATATGCTTGTTTTATGCATCCTCTCCTTCAATTATTTGACCCTCGTGCTGCAGCCGGAAAATTCTCGACTTCCTATATTTATCATTAGCAATAAGATGAAAATATTTAGTGTTAGAGCCTCCCTCTAACAAATCCTTCACTTTTACCTTTGGTACCATTTCATTTTCTCTTCTCTCAATAATTCACCGAGTCTATTATTTAGATATTATTTTAACCCAATCTCATTAGAATCTAGCTGAGTGATCTCCGCATTTTTACGGAAGGTGTCAAGGGTATTCAAGATGTGTTTCTTCTCTTTCCTGTATTGGCTGTCCGTATGTTTAGCCCAACCCTTCAAATACTGTCTCCTAATTTTTCCTTGCCAATGTTCTATGGAAGTATTCCCATCCGTATGACTGGACCATATTTCTCTTATCATCTCCAGGAAACCATCCTGAAGCAGCGACCTACATTCAAATTTGAATAAGGTTTCATTGACACTGGTACTAGTTTCACACGAGTTTAACAGGAGTGGTGTATGATCCGAAATTACTCTAGGCAAGGCATGCACTGTTGCCAATAGAAATTTTTCCTCCTATTCCATGGTCACCAACACAAGGCAAGGCATCCAACTTTTCAAAAGTCGGCATTGACATGTTATTTGCCCAAGTATACTTCCTACCCGACACCTCCAATTCCCGCAAGTTTAACCCGTCAATAATTGCATTAAATAGAAAAGGCCATCGGCTCTGGAATCAATCATTGTTCTTTTCTTCCGAGCTCCTCATAATGTTGAAATTGCCCCTATCATGATAGGTAGGTTCTCATGGCTACACAAATTAACCAATTCAGCTAAGAATTTCTCTTTATGATCGTCTTGTGCTGGACCATACACGGCTACTAACGCTCATTTCTAGGAATCCGATTTGTTGCATAAGTGAAATTTAACATGAAAGCCCCCTTCATCTACAACACTAATATCAAACACCTAGAGATCAACTCCTACTAACATCCCTCCATATCTACCTTTAGGAGCCATGGTATGACAAAGAGTCCCTCCCCACACACAGGTTTTTTTAGGAAGCATGGCATAAATTCGCTCCTTCCAGTTTTTTGATAGGGCAATAAAATTCAGATTATGTTCCTTCGTAAGGTCACTAATATGTTTAAGTTTTTAGGGTCTCTTAGCCCATTAGTATTCCAAAAAAATCCTTTTATTATGCACTACTGTGATTAGTTCCTTTGGCTTACCCTTTCCCCTTTTGTGATCACCGAGGTGATTTTTTCTTGGAATAGTTTTGCAATCCGAATGATAAGCACTATCCAAGTCCATCACCTCATCAATAATATCACTACACAAGGAATTAAGAATTAGCTTATCTACATCTTCCTCCTCCGCAACCTCTTTCTTCTCTTGCTAAAAAATTCTAGATATTTCATCTTTAGTGTCATGATCTACATATCTAATGTTTTCTCTAGATTTAATTGTATCTACTGATCTGCCCACTTCTATCACATCATTGCCCAGGTTAATGCCAATTGATCCTAAATTATCAACAATATGTGTCCTTAGATAAGTGCAATATTGAATTGGCATTGGAATCGATAGTACTTTGGTCATAAGAAGCATCCAGGTTGCGAGCCGCCTTTAGCTTCTCAGCCCGCTCCAGGTTAGCTTGGTCAATGTTATCGGCCCTACGAGATGATGGCAAAGCTTCAGGTATTGCTGCCAAGAGCTTGACCTGATCACATGCAACAAGTCTGGCAATCTCTTCCTTCTGCTGAATGCCACTCTGAATAGACCTGATCGCCACTTCTGGGTGCTCCACCCCACCATCTTCTGGCTCAATTCCTGTTACCACGGCATGAGGCATAGTTCTGGAATCGGTTGCCTCTGGAGCCATCAACTGGAACATCATTTTTTTTGGTCCCCTGGCCCGAACTTACCCTGTTGCTGATTCGGTTCAGGGTGCTGCCTCCATCACGTCGTTCGGCCCTGCATGGTCTATTTGCATGTTACTTGAGCCATGCATGTCATCCTTGCCAGCGCCATCTTTTCCTGAGTCATTTTTCTCATCCATTTTCAGCAGCACTACATTATCTTGCATCTCCTCAGCCTCCACATTAAAATGCAATTTGTATATGAAATCACCTATTACAACATCAACAGAGTGCGGAATCAAATCTAGATCAAGAACCATCACTTGAAATCTTTGCCTGTCCATTGATCTAGTGAATTTCATATCCACTTCTTTAGTAACCCCAAGAATGGTCCCTATTGCCCAAATTGTTGGGTAGTCTCTCAACTCCTCTGGAAGTCCCGTCATTTGCACCCACACCCGATTTAAGGCCTGCTTAAAGAAGCTTCCACCATTACTCTCCTCTATGATTATGACAACTTTACGATCTTTGGATTGAACTATGGCTTCGCCACTCTTCGGCTCAATGTCTGGTGTAGGGTTGATTGCCTCCTTTATAACTTCACTACCCTTGGAGCCCTTGGTGAACGATACCCCTTGACCATTCTACACCTCATCATGGTGATAGCTTTGCCTGTTAGGGTTCGAGTTCACTTCTTCCCATCTTTGGTTATGGCCCTGGAATTGATTAGGAGCTTCAAAACCACGGCCACGCAGGTCATGATGATCAAACCTTCTGCTGCCTCCCCTTGGGCCCTCTAAATGAGGGACACCTCGTGTTGGGAACTACCTTTGAAAATGCGGCCACACGAAAGCCCCTGTCTATCCCGGTCTGTTGCCGCCGTCGGTGAAACCACGGTGGCTGAAACTCGGGCGAGGTTCCTTCAATGAGTTGCCAGGGTTTTGCTGTCGTCTGCCCATTCTATCGAAGAGCATAACCAGGCCTGCGACCGGTTTGTACTGAGTGTTGGGCTCAATTTTCTCTCGGTCCTAGCCCATCGGTGAACCACAAGAGCTTTGTGGGGTCGATTTCATGTTTGATTTCAAAATTGGAAACTCCTCTAGGCAAGTTAGGTCTAAGCGTAATCTAACCCCCCCCCCCCCCCCCTGTTTCTTGGCGATGAAGGTTAATGCCACAACCGCCGTCATGGGAAGCCGGTGAATGAACTTGATCATGATCAAGGAAATTCTACCCTGAATTTTTATCGAAGTCTGAACAGTGATGCGTTGCCTACGCTAACGCATCTCCAATTGTTCGCAGCGGCGATTTACGAGGCTTTGGCAAAGGGCCCTACCAATGATTCCCTTTCTTTCACGGTTTCTCCATCCAGACGTCAACAATTTGCTTGGATAGCGAATGGTGAGATGGGTTAGTTCCCTTTGTAGACGACGATGATGGTGAAGCAAGAGCTTCCTCCGCGGACCGACGCTAATCAATTGTGAACCCCGCCAACAAAGCTTCTTTGATCAACACCAGTGACGAGAGACTGTCTTCCTCCTCCGATTCCTCCTCTGAAACATCATCTTCTGCTCCCGTAGTCCAGAAACAACACCACGATCTCGGTTCTACGCCATGGATGGAGTCCACCCGCTGCCGCGAATGCTCTTGTTGTCACAGTGATCTCCACCGCTCTGGCCATCTTTTCCTAATCCAAGATGTTCCCATCTTCACACTCCTCCTTATTGCCATTCTTCGCCGTCGGTGGCGCACTCGGAGCTAGCGTCAGGCACTGAACCCGAAGGGTCTTTAAAGTCATGCCCGACCGATTGCCCAGTCGACGACTAGACATCGATGACACCCCCAGTCACTAACGCCTCCTAGTCGCCTCCGCAAAACCCGCTCTCCGTCGCTCTTGCCCTAGGAAGCACAATCTGGTGTTAGGAATCAAACCTAGATCTCTCATGTAGTACAGAGTAGCCCTTCCACCAAACTAGAGATCTCAATATGTTAAAAAAACAACTATATATGTTATTATATATACAAATATGGCATTAGTTTTTTCAGGCCAAAAAACCACCAAAAATAATAAATCATTATTTTCCACGGCCGAAATCGGTAAAAAAATAAGTGATTTGCATCTAAAATAAGCTATTTTTGACCGCAAATAACTTACTTTTTGCAGTTTTTAGCCGCTGAAAATTGCCCAAATTCATATAGTGGATATTATTTCACTAAACTTCATAAACTAAACCTTGGGCCAATTTTCTTCCACGTCCTGGAGCACCATGATGCCCATTTCTTCCGATCACCATAGGTGGACACAAAGCATCGAGTTTTGATTTTCACTCACATACTCCTGTGTTTTCACGATTTCCAAGCATATGGTACAGTGCGCTAGTTGGTGGATCAGGTAGATGGGCCTTGAATGTATGGATGTAATTTTGTGGTCCACATATCATCAATATTAAGACAACCCATTATAAGAATCATTAATTGCTATTTTTCTAAAAAAGGAGCCACATCATCACAAGTACAATGAAACCGAACATGCATGTAGACTCTGCCAATATGTGCCCATTTGTCTCATGCTACAGCCATTAATTCTCCTGATTGCTTCCGATTCTCTACAGTTTATATTCCATTGCTTTTTTCTCAACCACACATATATTTAGGAACTATATACAGAACCTATAAATGCATATGTGTTTTCGTACATATACCGTGCATGCACATAAACTAATAATGTTTACTAAAATTTTTAAAAAATTGACACCTATTTTTTAATACTACTTCACCAATATATAAAATTTCAAGTTCAAATTCCTAGGAACAAAAGAGCAGCAAAAAATGATAAAATTTCTCTAAAGTAATAAATCTGTCAGAAATTTCTATTTTTTATTATAGCTGAACTATAATAAATTTAAATTTAAGATTTTATACATCGATGAAGTAGAATTAAAAGAACTAGTTGATAACCCTATACGTTACGACGAGAAAAGCAACTGAAATATTTGATGAAAATATGAAAGTGGTATTGTTTGAAGATGAGGAATATAAAGGACCAGCATTTAGAAATTACAACATTGGCAAAAAATTGAGGGCCTTTACATAAAAAAATTGAAAAATGATTATGATAAAATTCAGGGGCTAATTTGAAAAATGTAGGAGTTGTTTCTAGATTTATTAAAAATCCAAGGGCTTTCCTGTAATTTTGGCATTTTCTGGTATTTCTCAGAATTGTTTTTGTATTAAAAAAGTCATATATCGGGTCTATGGATCACGGGACCACGACTGGCTCTCAGTCCATGGTGGACTCACAACCATGGGGCGGCGTGGTCGCTCCAGGGCTCGGGAGGTCGTCGTGCTTGCTCGAGGAGAGAGAGAGAGAGGAGGTCATCGTGGTTCTCACCGATGACCCAACGTAGAGGCAAAGTTGCGGAGATGGTCACACAATGATGCTCAACATAGGTGGCCAGTGGTGTTCTGACGGGGAGATGGTTATGGGTGTGAGGAGGAGAGATTGAAGCCGGGATGGGTGCAATGGATAATGGGGGTGCTCTAATCGGGCCTTTTATATTGTCGTTGGGCAGCAGAAGGTGGGTGGTCAAGGGGAGGGATGCAACGGTGGTGGAACTTCAATGGTGCCGGTTATGGGAGATCAAAATGGGGAAGGAGAGGTGATAGGTTGCAGCAGTTTTCAGAGGGGAAGAGGGGAGGAGGCGAGGCGGCTCCAAGATGATGAAGGCGAATGACACAACGAATAGCGGCGTGGTCGCTAGGGAGGTCAAAGGCGGCGGATGGCGCCTGGAGGTTGAGGATGACCAAAAGAAATTGGGTCAGTGGGTTGAATGCGTGGTTGGGGCGAACTGCTGACTGGGCCGGTGAAAAGAATATGCATGAAAGTATTAGAGGGTCAGAAAGATATTAGAATGAATATTGGTGGGCTACAATGGAAAAGAAAAAGGAAATAAAACAGGGTAGGATTTTTGGGCTGATGAAAAAACATATGCAAGCGGGATCTTGTTTTGTTCATCTCGTTGCGTAGAGCAAAATGGTAAAAACAAAATTTAAAATGGAAATCAAATGACTGAGATAAATCATTTTAATTTTTTACATTACTTAGTGGTGATGTGGTGATGATTTGACAGCTGAGGTGGATAGCTCGCATGTCGAGAGAATTGATAGTGGCTGATTCGTTGATATAGTTATAGAGGATATGTGTGATTTTTTAGTTTTTTTATTGAACTTTTTTTTAATTTATGTGCAGGGCACATAAACCCTATTTGCATTGGATGTGTACGTTCCCATATATCTAGGACCACGGTAACACACAATCACTTTCGCACGCCGTCACATGCCCTTTGACCTCGCTCCAACTCTGCCTCTGTCTCGCGTCCTCTGCACCCCGCCTCCTCTGGCCTACTCACCTGTGACCCACGGCTCCGACGGCACCGCATCGCCTTGTCGTATCACCTCTCACCGCTGGGCCCGGTCACCGTCCCCATCCTCCTTCTATGTCTAGCTTACCCGCCGCCCTTCGACAATCTCAAAACCCTATCTTCGGCCGCCACCTCCACCGATGATGATAACCGGTGATGCGTTGCACCGTCCACACCTCCCTGCGCTTCACCACCAGGTCACATGCCGTGGCTGCATCTTGTCCTCTCTGTCCCCCAATCCGAATCTGAGACATGGGTGGCGTGTTAGAGTTTTCCATGTATCTACCGTTCTGCTTAGCAAATCGATGATGTCTAATGAACTGCCGAACAAGGCGTGACACTGATCTCATGTTCCCCCACGTGAAGTCCGCCGGGCCGTCAGGCAACTGCACCAACTGAAGCCGAGCGACAGCCTATGATCCATCAACAGCAGCCATGCGACGGCCTGGGATCCACCGAGACGACCTTGCCTGCAAGCTCCTCGTATCCCTTCTTGCTTTGGAACTGTACGGGTGCTCGTGGCATGGAATTTCAGATATGGCTTCTGAGTGTTTGAGCTAACGGGATGGAAACTTATTACTTCTAATTATTCCAAAGTATTCTTTCTAATAATTATTTTGTTGTATTTTCTTCTTTCGGCCTGGTACAAAGTTTTTGCTTTTATGATTCTCATGATCTGATACAGATATTCTATGCAGGTTTATTGTTTCAATTAAAAAATCCAAGGAATCAATTTATCCAGTAGACAAGATCAAGAATTTTCTCAGCATTGCATACAAGTGAATTAAGTTGAAGTGTTAGTGGCTACAATAGGAGGTATGTGTCCTAGTGCCCATCAGCTAGCTAAGGCACATTAGAGCTTACTGCTGATCAACATGGCATCATCTGTACTGTGAAATCAAAGCACATCGCTCACAGTGCATGGTTTTCATTTAGTTCACCGTTGCGGACTCATAGCCCTTGAGATGATTTTTATTTGACCGGTAATGCCATAATAAAATTCTTTTCTGTTCATATACACAGTATAATTGCTGCTAAGCTATTTTAACCAGATTGTGCAACATTCCAAATATCGACCTGATAATTTCCATTCACAATTTCACCCCTCCCTCATTCATGCAGTAAATTTATCATTACAACTAGTTGATAACCCCACGTGTTACAACAGACTTTTTAGTTAACCGAGAAAAGTAAGTATAAGCACAAATGATAGATAATTCTTATTGATAGAGAATATCATAACCAATAATCTCAGTTCATAGCCATTTTA
>VSTD030004012.1:0-10540 GCA_008808055.3 Sporobolus alterniflorus
CCAAATATCAATTGTCATTCACAATGTGATGACCAAAATTCATTATTACAGCATGAGTAGAACTAAGAAATCCTTCTTAAGGAAGGCACATAAAACGAATGAATCACTAAAGCCATTGCTTATTACATAATGAGAGTCTCTTAATGGCTTGAACATTTAACACTCATGTTGTTTACAAAATCATATTTGTTCATCCTTCTGTGAATGGAATCCCCTTCTCGTGCAATCACTTGAGGAACTCTATACAGTCCTTCATTTGGTGTCCCGCTTGCTTGCAGAATCTGCAAGCGATCCGTGGGACTTGCTCCTTAGGAGCTTTATCGCTTAACTCCGCGGAAGAGCCTTAATATTTACATGCACAATTGTATCATAACTCAAATAAGCACATGTAAATATCCTTAAAGCATAATTAATTTCACACTACCATAGGTAGAAGTAGAACTAATTCAAACTTAATCATAAAAACTCATATCAACTCAAAATTATTCACTCTTGTAATCAAATTTTGTCGTTGGTTCCAATTTGATTAGCAAGAATAAACATTGTTACTTAAAAGTGGACGAACAAGAAATATCTAATATAGTGTATAAACACAGCGGAAGCTTAAATTCTAAACTTAATAAAATAGTGGCAAAAATTACTGCACTTAAAACATAATTCTTAATTTACTTAATTTCCAGTCGAATTTAATCGTTGGATCAAATTTAATCAGAAAAGAATACTAAAATCCTCAAAAATTGCAGAAACTTGCCACTAAATACCTCAAAACTTAATTTCTAAAATTTACTCACAAACTAATTACTTAAAAATTAATCTTAACTTAATTATGACAGTGACAATATTTTCAGCATTTAATCTTAACCACAACTTAATTTGACTCAATTTTCCAATTAAATTTAATGGTTGGATCAAATTTAACCAGAAAATGAATACAAAATTTCTGAAAATTGCATGAAAATGTCACTGACATAAAAAAAATTATCTAGAATTTCACCGCAGCTAATTATTTTTAACAAAATTATTAACTTAATTAAACAGGCTTATTCCTCTTTCTGAAAAAATGAAAAACACTTAAAAATACTTAAGTCGAAAACGGTCCATAGACCGATTCTGGTCCTGCCCAGCCCGCCTGGAAATCGTAGAAGGGGGCGAAGGCCTGGGCCGACATTTCGCCTGCCCACCTGGGCCGATTTCAGCCAAAAACAACGATGGTCATCCATCTTGAATCAACGGTGGCGAGCGATCCTTGGAACAATAAAACCGGCGCGTCGGCCGGTACCCCGAAAACCCTAGCTCATTCTCTTCCTCCCCGCCTTTGTCTCCACCCGAGCGAGCGAGCGAGCGAGGTGGCCCGGCGCACCGACCGACCGGAGGAGCAGCGCCGTCGCGCGTCTGCTCGTGCGATGCCCTAAGCCGGGAGCCCGAGCCGATCAACCCTAGGGTTGGCGCCGATGAGGTTCGGGTCCCCTTCCCGGACTCCGATGAGGTCAGATCCGGCGACGGCAGGCCCAGGTAAGTCTCGAGGCTCCAAATCTTAGGGTAGGGTTTGAAATGGGGATTTCTTTACTTCGATTCGGTTCTTTCTCGATCTAATCCGAATCCTGTTCTTATTCATGATGCGGGAAACGTGATTGAATCTAGGTGTCGGCTCATGGGGTCCCAGCGCCCTGAACCCGAAAAGGGAAATCTTATGTGGATCTGATACCATTGTTAGGTCTTAGGATACATGGATCGACTAGTGTTCTACTCTAATCGGATTCTAATCAATGCTGAGACTTACGACTTAGATCTTAGTTCATACCTTCGGTCTTGGACGATGACGATGAGGACGCCATGGCCCCGGATCCGGCTGTCGTCGGGAGCTCCGGTGGTGGCGCGTAAGTGAGGATAGCGGCGGCAGCGGTGCAAGGCAGTGGAGGCTACCCATCATTAACCGCACTTAGAAGATCAGACCTCTTAGGATTACCCAAGTTCACCGATGAATCTTGGTTCGTGTGCTGGGCTTGGTCTTTTATAGAGCGGTGTGACAGGGGCCCACTTTCCACAAATAAGGGGAACGCCCCCGATCAGGACGGCAGCGGATCTGTGGAGGGAGACCTGGACTCGGTTTGACCGGTCTGAATTGAGATCTACCCAACAAAACATGCTGCCCTTGTTACAAGACAGGCAGAGGTATTTACATGGGGAGAAGAATGCAGCGGGTGTCTTGGTCATGGGAGTGGGACAAATGTTTTCCAGCCACATCTTGTTGCGTCCTTATCAATCTGCAATGTCGAACTAATTGCTTGTGGTGAATTTCATACTTGTGCTGTCACTGCAACTGGTGATCTTTACACCTGGGGAGATGGTACACACAATGCAGGGCTCCTTGGTCATGGTAGCAATGTGAGCCACTGGATACCTAAAAGAGTTGCGAGCCCATTGGAAGGTCTTCAGGTGTCAACTGTTTCATGTGGCACATGGCATACAGCCTTGATAACTAGTTGGGGGCAGCTATACACATTTGGTGATGGCACATTTGGAGTCTTAGGTCATGGGAATCGAGAATCAGTGTCCTATCCAAAGGAAGTGGAGTCTTTGAAGGGTTTAAAGACGATTTCTGTTTCCTGTGGTGTGTGGCACACTGCTGCTGTTGTCGAGGTTATCATTTCACAGTCAAATACTTCATCTGGAAAGTTGTTTACATGGGGTGATGGAGACAAATATCGTCTTGGGCATGGTGACAGGTCTTCGAAACTGAAACCGACCTGTGTGCCTTCGTTGATTGATTACAACTTCCATAAGACTGCATGTGGCCATGCTCTTACTATTGGGTTGACTACTTCAGGGCACATCTTTACTGCCGGGAGCTCTGTTTATGGACAGCTTGGAAATCCAAATAATGATGGAAGGTATCCTCGTCTGATCGAAGAAAAGCTTGGGGTGGTGGTGGTGTTGAGGTTGCTTGCGGATCTTATCATGTTGCAGTGTTGACAAATACTGGTGAAGTTTACACATGGGGTAAGGGTGCAAATGGTAGATTGGGCCATGGTGATATTGCAGATCGTAAAGTACCTACACTTGTGGAAGCTTTGAGAGATAGGTCTGTAAAACGCATTGCTTGTGGATCAAGCTTTACAGCTGCAATATGCCAACATAAATGGGTGTCTGGGATGGAGCAATCTCAATGTGCAGCATGTAGGCAGCCATTTGGATTCACTCGAAAGCGGCACAACTGTTATAACTGTGGCTTTGTGCACTGCCATGCATGCAGTTCAAAGAAAGCTTTAAGAGCAGCATTATCTCCAAATCCTGGAAAACCATACCGAGTATGTGATTCATGCTACCTGAAACTAAGTAAAGTTCTGGATTCGGGTTGCTCAAAAAAGGCCGCACCATCTAGTAGTTCAGACATGATTAAGAACTTAGATGTGAAAGCAGCTAAGCAGGCGAAGAAGTATGACCCCCATTCTCAGGTTTCTGCAGTTTTGCATCTGAAAGACATCCCCTTTATCAGTACACCTGAACTGCAGAACTTGTCTACAGCAAGTAACCAAGACCCTAATGACCCCAGATCTATGCTTCCATTTTTGAGGATGCCATACCTGAATTATTCGAGCTCCCTGTCTTCAGAAAGCTTTGAGAGCCTGAGGGATGCAAACGAACTTCTAAAACAAGAGGTCCAAAAACTACAGGCCGAGGTATGTTTTCTCCAAATTTTTGTTGTGATTAAAAGCGCCAAGAGAGAGAGATCTTATACTTATCCCTGGATCAGGTTAACTGCTTAAGGCAGCAACGTGAACAGCAAAATGCTGAATTGCAGAAATCTGAGGCAAAAGCGCATGAGGCAATGACCCATGCTACTGAGGAGGCATCCAAATTAAAGGCTGCGAAAGATGTTATAAAATCACTTACAGCACAGGTAAAGTTTTAACTTGGATTATGAGTTTGCAGTAGACCCTAATTATGTGAAACCCCTATTTGCAACGATATTGACATTCTGTAACCTGAAACCTTCAGTTGGATGACTTGTGAAGGTATGGGTCTAGTAGGATTTGTAATGTTAGTGCACTCACTCTCAGCTTTTGTCGGATTCAACAGCAGTGACCAGGGATGATCTCTCATCTAGGCAACCAGTCCTCAAGCAGTCCCTTCTAATAATTCAATTTTCAGTTAAAATTGAAGTGTGGGATGCATTTCACTAAGTGTGTTTCTTCATCATAACTGTTCTTCAAGCTAATTGCTAAGCCACAGCTACTGGAAACTATGCAATTGTATTGATATGTTTGTGTTCTTCAAGACTTTTTACTGTGTTTTTCCTGGACAATACTGAAATTTTCCATGGTGTTTCATGATTTAAACTTGTATCATGTTTCTTTTTCTGGCAGCTGGAAATGGCTGGAAGGCTTCCTACAGGAGCATCTGATGTGAAGCGTCCACGCCTGACAGGTGCTTTACCTCCTGAACTTGTCAGAGAAAGCCAGATGAGATATGATTCAGGCAGTGTTCCATATCCTCAAGCGCCTACTTCTGTTGCATCTGCTCGGTTTGGTGGAATACCTGGACATGTCCTTCAAGCAAGTGACCGGAATGAAACTGCCATGGTGTCCCCGGAGGACAGCGGCGAACACTTCAACGGTATCAAAGATTTCTCCAGTGTGCAACAGAGGGCTAATGGAGGAGGGCCAATTGGGTATCGCTACAGGCCAGACGATCCTGATAGAAGGGAAACAGAAAAGTTCCAAGTAAACATTAACGGGTTGAGCATGAGAAGTTCCGGTTCTCCCAATAATCAAGTCGAAGCTGAATGGATAGAACAGTTTGAACCTGGGGTATACCTAACCCTCGCTTCCCTTCGTGATGGAACGGAAGAACTGAAAAGAGTGCGGTTCAGGTACCCATTACTACTTAGAGCCCGTAACAAAGTGATTTTTTGTTGTTAATCACATGCCTCGAGTTCACTGAATCATTCTTTGCTCTTCATACAACTCCTTGAAGAAACCGTCGTGTTCTGTTTCTCTGTAGCCGGCGAAGATTTGGAGAGCATCAAGCAGAATCGTGGTGGAATGACGACTGCGACAATGTGTGTGGAGTCGAGCGGCTCTCTTCAGTAATGACAGCTTAGTGTTGTGGTAGTGCTTGGAGCATCCGGTGCTAATGCCCCCCACATATCTCGTAGTTGGAAACGCCGATATGGATTGGAACGATCCATTGATCTTGTAATTGGCTGCATCGTCATGCATTCTTGTTCCATGCGTCCTTGTTGTATAGAAGAATCACGTGGCACACTTGACCCCCTCTTCTGGATTTAATGGGTGCGGGTGCTTTTGCGATCAAGTAATGTCTCATTTAGTTTTTCGTCATGTTTTGACATGGATGGTAGCCGTGATTCTGCTGTGATCTACGATTCATTTCAGCACCCTGCGGCAGTTCGTCTGAACTGAATGTTGGTGCGTGGAGGAAATTGCGTCAGCTGGATGCTCAGGAAATGGGGTTTGACGAAGGACGAATCAGCCGACGATAAAAAGTGAAGCGTAAAAGCAAGAGTCTTAACGAGTTATGAAGAGTAGTACACGTACAGTACGTGTTATCTGATAAGCATGGAACGTGCTTTGATGACGCGGCCTTTTATCGATTCCCCCACTCTTGTTATCTCATCCTTCCTGAATTGATGCTATCGTAATCCTCCATCTTATCTGACATGATGCTGGGAAGTCGAATAACTACATTTATATATATATAAAAAAAAACGGTTTCCTCCCTGGCAGTCCTCTGCTCGCTTTCATTTCGCTTAAGTGATGCTGTCGTAATCCTCAATCTTTCCTCCCCTGCACAACGAAAGCAAGGGACTGACGAGCTGCAGACAGAAAGGTTCCGTTCCATTCCATCCACGCGACATCCTCCAACGCCTGCAACAGAATCAACCACCGTGTGTGTGCACGGAGCTCTTTCTCCTGGTGATGATGATCACCTGCACTGCAACATCTTGTCCAACTCAACAACAGGTCGAGCATATTTCAGTGTCAGCAGCAAGGGCTCATGAGTCATGTCCAGGGTTGCTCAATGTGTGGTCACTGACCTGGGAGCAGAGCACGATACGATTGTTGCAGAAGCTCCTCCTCTCCATCTGCTACCCTGACCGCTCGTATCGTTACAAGTTCCAAGCGTTTGACCTCTACGCCTACGATGGATGACGTGCTGTATGTCACCACACTCAAAAGTCGTTTCACAACTCAACGCTGCCGTGAATGAAGTTCACCATCATGCTTTACTGACACTTTACCGACCGGGCTGCGTGCTCAGCTCCAAATCCCTGCCTCGACTAGTAGCATCTTGATTACTCCTAACGAGTGAAAAGGGAAGGCTTGTCCAACATGGTACCGTAGTCTTGGTCTCTCACTTTTTTTCTCTTTTTGAAATTGGTCTCTCACCTTTTCTTTTTATTTTTTGAAGGAAAAAAACGGCTTCTCACATTCGTCGTTTCGTGAATCTGCAGCAGGTCTGTAAACAATTTTTATCCTCATCTTGAGTCTTAAGGTTGTTTGGTTCCCAGCCACACTTTTATCACAGTCAAAGCTTTGATAGCCACATAAAAAGCTGGAGCTGTTTGGTTGATGGCAAAAATTGTGGCAACTTCTTTTTCACGCCAAAGCT
The DNA here is from genome assembly GCA_008808055.3 of Sporobolus alterniflorus. Lineage (NCBI taxonomy): Eukaryota > Viridiplantae > Streptophyta > Magnoliopsida > Poales > Poaceae > Sporobolus > Sporobolus alterniflorus. The sequence goes on from VSTD030004012.1 coordinate 6,634, forward strand.
TTAACTTGCAAAAACTTTACCACCGCTTCGACGCTGTCGAAGTTTTTGTTGTGACAGCTTGTTGTTGGGAACCAAACAACTCCTTCTAGCTTATACACAAAGAGTGAATTTCAATGGGATGGGAAATCAAGTCTGCAAGAAGCCAAGTGCTAATTTTGTTTTTAGAACTCGTGTAGTACTTAGTATTCACTCTCACTTGGCTCACCGTCCAACAAAAAGTTCCCATCAGCAGCACTTTGTCACAATTTCTCTCACCTTCATCTTGTTGAGCGAGAGGTTGTGATTATCCAGTGCTAAATCGTTATCCAGCGTCCACCGTCCACCTTTCGCCGTATCAATTACCTTAATTAAGCCAGGAACTAAACAGATCTCTCTCTCTCTCTCTCGCCCCATCACAGTACAGTTACTACGTACTATAGGAACAGGACTACAGGAGGCCAGAGAGAGAGAGAGCGCGCGCGCTTGCTTTGCTTGCCCAAGTGAATGAAATGAAGCCTGTGTCTGTGTACAAATATGCAGCGCATCGATGCACCTCTCTCCATTTCCCATTGTCACCTAGCTCTCTCACAACTCTCAGTCTCAGCTACATACCCCGGCCATCATTCTTCTTTCATCCCAAACCACCAGTCCACCACACCGTAACCGTACCCAAGAATGGCCAGTGGATGCAAAGCCACCCTGCTGGTCATCTTCCTCCTGGTGGCCGCCTTGGTCCCGCGCTGCGTCGACGGCTCAAGAGGCACGCCGGCGAGGACGACCTCCCCGGAGACGAGGAGCACGGCGAGGCTCTTCGCCGCCTACATACCGCGAGCGAAGATGCTCCCACCTTCGGGCCCGTCGGAGAGGCACAACTCCATCGGCCAGGAGAAGGAGGAGCTCACGCACAAGCATCCTTGATGATTTGCGGGTTGATTACAGGAAGCCCCTAGCTAGCTATCAGATATATACTGCGTGGAGATTTGTGAATTATTGGAGGGACGCAGGTCTCGTCTCAAACATATACTCACGGTTTCTGTCTACCTGTAGCTCATTAGTTCATTTTTAACTATTTGACGATAATTAAAAAAGGAGCGGAGGTAGTAATAGTATGGCATCATGTACGTAAGCATATTAATTAGGGACGACATAAGGCTTTTGCATGGTACTGTGCTTTAACCTTCTCGGTTTTATACATACATTATTACTCCTCGAGATGGAATCTATTGTATTTCGATTTCTCTTTTTATTCTTTATTTGCCTTTTTGTTGAAGGAACGAACGGACATGCATGCTTGCTCTGGCTACTGTTCGTCTTTGCCGTGGCCGTTTCGGTAGATGAGTTCTCAGCTGCTTCGGGAGAACAGAGAACAGGTAGCAGAGGATGAAGTGTCACCTCTGCGCAGCAAAAGGTTGGCAGAATGAATGTTGAAAACATTGCCATTTGCACCATGGATGATTATTGCAATCTACTGTTTGCCTTTCGGCCTTTTTCGATCCATCTTCTTCCTTGTATCTCACACACACCGCTGTGGAAATCGCACGAGAGGGTCCCTGCAAACACGTCTGTGCACCACTTTTAGCTATGATTTCCTTCTCGGCAAACAATATATTTGATTTTTCTTTTCGATTAAAAAAATGGCACATGTTCATTATAGTCCATACCAATAATTGGCAAACAAACTTGTTGAAGCACACGTCCATATCATCAGCAAGTTTGTTTGTCCTGAATCCTGAATATAGTAGAGTCCATTGTCCATATGCACATGGAGATGGGGAGGCACCTACTAGCTGATGAGAGGGAAAAGAGAAGGCAAGACATCATCAGGGCCCGGGCTTTTGCTTGCCTGACTAGCTAGAGAGGAGAGAACATGCATGCATGGAGCCGTGCGATTAGAAAATAAAGGAGAAATCTTTTGAAAATACAGTATGTAAAAGAAAGGAGAAAGTTGAACAGGATGTGAGAGGTGGTACGGTGCTTGTGATTGATGGACGACGAGCATGCTTGTATACAGTAGCTAGTGGTGGTGTTGTGTGGAGGACGAAGGAAGATGAGTGGACTTTACAGGAGCAAGGAAGGCATCAGCCCTACCACCCTAGCTCTAGGCAATGGAGCACACACGTGTTAGCGGCTAACTGGAACTAGAACAGGAATGAACGCCGGCCATTTCGTCTCATCAGCCGTTCCATCAATTACGAGCAGTCCGAATTTGTGAGCAACCAGAGAGAACGAGATCAGTAAAACTCAATTTGCGCCGCCTACTCATAGTAATGGACATACACATATATTTCCTTGGTCTCTTATACATAAGTTGTTGGTCTGTTCGATGTGGATGAGTAGATCTAAGGGATGCGATTGATCCAAAGCAACTAAATTTTCAATCAACTGAAAATTAGCAGTTCCCTCCGTTTACATCATCTACTTACGTATAGGATGACTAACGCATATTACTGACATAAAACTTTTACTATAAATCAGACTTTTAATTCACCAAAATACATATACGTATATGCTACTAGTACTTTATTGGTCCATGATGAATAGATTCGCATGGCAGCTCCGAGACACGTCAGAACAAGGGGACCACTGAGGAACTAGCACGACCGGCAACAAGCTCTGACGGTGTCATGTTCTGATCCTCAAAGTGGAATGCTGCTGGGCTTATTGGTTGATGATGGGTACTGAAGAAGCTGCCGAGGCCTGTGCCGCAGCTCGCACCACCGGATACTGGTGGAACCTGCAGGCTAGCCCCAGGGGTCGTCGGCAATAACGCCCCCCTGCTCAAGTCCAGGTCGTTCGCAACCCCCGCTCCGTATAGCTGGAACGGGAACTGAGTCGGCGGAGCTGCACCGCCACAGGAATTAGACGATGACGGCGGCGCAGCGCCGGTGAGGCGCTGGACCACGGACTTGAACTCGCCCGGGTGCACGTGGATGACCTTGGGCGACTCCACGTAGATGATCACCGGCTCATGATGCCGCTTCTTCTTCTTCTCCGTGTGATGAGAATCCTTCTCTGTGATGACGAGATCAGCTGGGCGGGGACCCTGATGGCGCTGCATTTCTTCTTCTTCTTTGCCCGGCCGCTTCTGCCTTGAGTAAGTAGCTGGAGCTGGATGCCTTGGTCTGCAGTGGAAACAAATCGATCGAGTACTACTGATGGAGGAAAGGATGTCTGCTCAATCTATCCTGCATGCTGTAAATCTATCTGTTGGGCTACATATGTATATATACCTACTTTGATTCAGGTGGTCGATCAGGTCAGACAGTGCCGCGCGCTTAATAAGTCAAGGACTAGTAGGGTGATGAAAGCCAAGCAAGGGCCGAGTCAGATCATCACATACCGGGTCGCTATTCATCTTCTTCCCAACTAAGAAAAAGGAAACTTTCAACTGGACAGCATAGCGGTGTATAACTACGTACAGTACTTGAGAGCAACATGTCATCGATAGAGATTGATTTATTTCTGGGTTGTGCTCAGCTGCAGGTTGCTTTGGTTTGCTAGGGACGTCGTAAAAAACCCAGAGGTAACTGCAGCCCTGACCTGGCTCTCAAACTCGGTCGCAGTCACCTGGTGGCCTGTTGGAATCTATTTCTATTGTCCATTACTGGGATAGCAAGATACTGACTTCTTCAGAAATCTCTATGTACTGCCACCTCCATGACGCGTAACCATCTTTCATTTGCCTAGAACATTAATTGTCAGGTTTTTCAACACTCTAGTCTGCACTTTTTTTCTTTCACATTCCACTTTGATTCTAATACTAGTGCTCTGCAGTGCCAGTTTACAGAGACAGTTCATAATCAACGAGGCCGGAATATATTTGCCATATTAAGTGAAGGAAGGAAGACAGAGCTAGCAAGATAAGCTCCTGACTAGTACTATTATGGAGCAAACAGGGCGTTTTGGCAAGGTCAACTTGTTAGCTGGC
>VSTD030004013.1:0-10540 GCA_008808055.3 Sporobolus alterniflorus
AGGCAAGATCTTGGATTTCTAATACAAGTGTCAAAGTGAGTTGATTTGAAAATAAGAAAGGAGTTTAAATTTGAAATTCAAACCACACAACACTTATAATACACACCAAACCAATCCAGGATTTTATTCAAGCTTCCAAATCATATAGTGAGCTACTGTTTAAACACTATAGCTGCTACAGTGACACTAGGGGTGTCACAAATACAAGACGAAGCACATATGTTCATTAAGGAATAACCACCAAAGCCGCATCCATTTTGTTGAATAGCTGCCGGAGACATCAAGTAGACATGAAGAACAGCAAACAACTGACAAAAAAAATCCAAACTGCTCGTAGACGAGGTTCCAAGACAATACCTCCATGGAGGTCATGACACAAAAGATGCCACCACCGTCAGTCCCGAGAACAAAATAGGTTTTCACCTAGAGACCTCTAGTGAAGCACCTCGATGATGCCTTCAAGAAGTGTAATGGTCCCTGTGGGCGTCACCGTTGCCGGCACTGGCAAATAGCCAGGAAAGCTTTTCACCTGGTGCTGCTGGTGCTGGGCATCACTTGTAATGTCCCCGTGCAGGCTCACATGCATCCACGATGGGATCATTGCTGACACCAAGCATTGGCCAACATGATGTCTTGGCCACATGTCGTGCCACAGCCGGGTAGGATACCCTACTGCCGCCACCACACGACATGGCCACACCTGCACCCCACAGGTGACCTCCGGCATGCACTGCATCTTCTACGTACGTAGGGGGTGACTAAGAGGAGCCAATGACCTGGGATTGTCGCCTCACCACTAGGGATGCAAGTGGTACCCAATGGATAGTCGTGGGTCAAAACTACTAGTTTATTTGTTATACTATCTTCATGAGGTGTAGGAGAAATTTAGTTCAATTTTTAGAGTTTTTGGTGCATCCCTACTCATGACACAATAGCCCAAGCTAACTGCCATCGCCATGCCAAGCGATACCCATGTGCACTACATATGGATTTCAACATTTTGAAGCCATCTTCAACATCCACAAACAACATGAGATGGGGAAGGTTAAACGAGAAGAAAATAGCATCCATGCTGCTGCCATCATCACCATTGGCCAGGTTGTGCCGGCTATAGAGCTCCGATGGTGCCAGAGAGACAGAAAGAGGTGTTGGGGCCTTTGTTGTGGCAGGGTTGATTGCCACCCAAATTGCCCGGGGCGATGCGAGGGGGGACACTGTAACTCTCCGCTTTCTAATGTCCGCTTACCGCCTAGCTCCCATGTGGGGCGCACCTGCGTATTCATGCATAGCACCCCTCTTATGCTTTTGTCCTCGCTTCATGTAAAAGGATTAACACAGAGGGGTGCTATGGTTGGAACAATGAAGTTTATATGCTGACCCTCACCCAGGTAAACAACCAATGTGGGACAAATTCCACAACTCCACTTCCAATCATGGGCCTCTTCTACCCTAACCACAACTACTATAGGCTACTAACAGGCTGGGGTGTTATAGTCGCCCCTTAAGAGGAATACCCAGAATCTCCTCTCGGTGTAGAGGTGTGTCACACTACAGGAAATAACTATTCATTCATCCGTTTAAACTAACAAATTTAACTATCAAACCAACGAATATATCATAAATTCATCGGTTAACCGACAAACATAAATTAAGTTATTCATCGGTACCGATGAATTTAACTATATATTCGTGGCATCAATGAATATATGGGGTTACATTCGTCGGTGACACGCATACCGGGGTGTGGGCCGGGCATGGATCTGACATGTGGGCCCATATATTCATCAGTTCCCAGGGCCACCCCCGCGGCTGACGCGTGGGCCTTATAGTTGTTGGCTAACTGATGAACATAATCCCTTATATTCATTGGTTAACCGACAAATATATGGTTTTTATTTTTTTTACTACTACCTGTTTTGGCTACCTCCCCGGACAGGGAGCCTCCAAAACAGGTAGAATATATAGCATATCATACACACCAATAAGACAATATATTTCATGACAAGCGAAAGCAAAACAAGTTCAACAACTCAAGACAATTTGAAATACAAATGAAACTAAAACTACGATGTTGTGTTGTTGCCGTCGGATCCTCCCACTGGGTTCAAGAGGGCATCGATGAAGTCGTATCCCTACCTGCAGCCTTATTGTGATCCTGAGCCACCCTTAAAGACATGTAAATGAATGTGTTAGGAATGCAAAGTAGTCAAGTAAACATACGAAAAAATTAACATAATGTTCATGTACATATAAAGCATGGAATAGTTCCACTCCTTGTTAGTGACATAATGTGCACTAGGAGCCCCAACACCTGTACCCTTCTATTGAAAAATTGATAGCTCGCTCAATGGAACATCTCTTACTACATGGTACCACATTGTTGGCATGTGAGAAAAACATGCTTGAGAAGTTTGTAATCTCTTTACATGTGAATGTCTCCGTAATACACCTCTCAACCCTTGCCTTGTTGCGAAGCATATATCTTAGTTTTTTTAATTCTCTTTCTTGACTATACAACCACCTGAACTGCACATGTTCTCCAACCCTAGCTTCCCAAGGTAAATGCACTAGCAAATGTTGCATCGCATTGAACCATGGGGGAGGGAATATGGTTTTCATCTTACATACAACCACTGCAATCTCCTTCTCCAACCTCTGCATCATCACCTTTGAGACTTGCTTAGCACAAATATGTCTGTAGAAGTAACTAAGTTCAGTAAACATCTTCCACAAATCAGCATTAAAATAGCCATGAAACATTACCGGCATGAGTCTCTCTATGAAAATATGGTAGTTGTGGCTCTTCAGTCCATTGAGTTTACCCGTGCCAATATTAACTACTTGTTTTATGTTTGCCGCATAGCAGTCTGGAAACTTCAATGTCTTGAGCCACCTAAGTACCTCTTTCCTTTCTATCGGCTTCAAACAGTATGGAGCCTTTGGTCTACTCAGTTTCCCCATTGCATTTGGTTTAGCCTCCAGTGAAGACCGATCACAAAGAACAACTAAGTCTTTTCTTGCATTCATATTATCTTTCGTGAAATCGGTAACATCAAGACACATGCTCATGATCCTTTCTGCAATGTTTCGCTCTTGGTGCATCAAATCGATGTTGTGTGATAGTATCAATGCTTTTGCAAAAGGGAGTTCCCAAAGAAAATTTTTATATATCCAGTTGTGATTTTCACTATAACCTTCAAACACACCACTTTCTGACTCCTTCAGGTTATCGAGCGTTTTTATGATATCTGCCCTGAATTTTCGCTTTTGTGGCCCTTTTCTAACGGTTTTGCCTTTCAGAAATGACTGTGTGTCATTCATGAACATGTGATTTGATGGGGAATGAATCTTCAATGGCAATCAAAGAAAGAGACTTTCTTGCCGTGCTATAGCCTAAATGCATCAGTGTCATCTATACATATTGGACAATTCAGTCGATCGTAGACACACCAACCGACAAATTTGCCATATGCCAAATAATCATGGATTGACCATAGATAGGCAGCATGTAAGTTGAGTTGACATTTCAGATGACTATCATATACATCTACCCCATACCACAGTTCTTTCATCTCTTCCATCAATGGACGCAAAAATATATTCATTTGCTTCTTTGATTTCTTAGGACATGGAATGATAAGGGCAAAGAATATAAAACCTTGTTTTAGACATTTGTTGGGTGGCAGATTGTAAGGCATAATGAACACTGGCCAGTAAGAATATGGACTGGTCTTGCTGTGAGGTTGGAAACCATCCGGCGATAAGCCAAGGCGGACACTCCTGGAGACCCTTGCAAATTCTGGATCAAAGCGGTCCAGGGCCTCCCAAGCCGCACTATTAGCATGATGCGACATAATATCAGGGTCTTCGCTATCACGTTTCCCTTCCTTGTGTCACCTCATCTATTTTGTTGTTTCTTCAGATAGGTACAATCATTTGAGCCTCGGAGTGTTAGGCTTGTAACGAAGTTGTTTCACCACTACTTTTGTGGTAACAGAGGATCCATCTTTGTTTACCACATTTATGTATTTGGACCTACCGCAATGCATACATTCAGTACCGTCCTTGTGCTCCTTCTAGAACAACATGCAGTTCTTTTCGCATACATCAATCTTTTTGTAGTTCATACCAAGATCGACAACAATCTTCTTTGACTGATACAAGTCTTTGGGCATGTTGTGCTTCGCTGGGATGAGATCAATAATTAAGTTCACGATATCATTGTAGCACTGATTTGAGAAATTGTACTTCAATTTCATTCCCATAAGACGTGCCACAGCCTCAGTATGGTCAGATTGGTGCCATCGTGCACTTTCTCATCTGAGGTGGTAAGGAGCCTGTAGAAATTTTGCACCTCCGGTGGTGCGTGCTGATCTCTAGACCCTAGGTCATACTCCATACCAATGTCTGCTATCATGTCATCCATTCCGTATTCATCATCACTTCCGTCTGACTTAGTGGATGCACGTGCCTGCACCTCTCCATGCTAGTGCCACACCAGGTAGTTTGGCATAAATCCGAGCTTAGCAATGTGATCAGACAACTCATATTCGAACAACATCCTTCTGTTTCAGCACCTATTGCACGAGCACTTCACTTCACAACGGTCACTAGCAAAAGCTAACTTCAAAAATTCTTCGCTATCTCAAACCATTCTGTAGAGTATGCACCTTTATCACTGAATTTGTCATACATGAGGGAAACCTGGTGTTCACAGTCAAGGTGTTTGAGCTTGATGGATGCTAAAAGAGTTTCAAGTCCACAAAGGTGTCAAACTTGCAGCATGAACTAGGGCAGAGTGAGTTTACTATTTATGCATTCTCATCTTCTCGGAATGATTGGAATGATATGCGTCTATCTAACTTAATAGGTACAAAATTTGCCACCAGCTCTTTCTGACCAACAAGGGGTCAGAAGCAGCTGGTGGCAATTTTTATACCTATTAAGTTATATATACGCACATAATTCCAATCATTGCGAGGAGATGAGAAGGGTCAAGTCGTAAACTCACTCTGCCATATTCAGTACTACAGAAACTGATGCATGACATCAGAGAAGATAAGTGACAAGTTAAAACCCTATTAGGAAGGGTATGTCTTAAACCCACCTAAGAATTGCGACCGTTGCACGTTATCTGGTGTCTGCCTTGGGTATCTTTCATTCGTGATTTCAGCAGCATAACCCCGTTGATCTCTGATCATACGCCTGATATCGGTGTGCCGGAGAACAATAGGGTTATGCTGCCAAAATCATGAACGAAAGATACACAAGACAGACACCAGATAACATGCAACGATCGCCATTCTCAGGCTGTCCAAAATATGCTGGATAATTTAGGAACCACGCATCTCACAAGTTCATGTGAGATGCATCATTCCCGAATGGGTGATGCATATGTTCGCTACATGTCCTACGCGTACACGTTCTACACCTATTGCTCCATAAACAATTGCGATAATATAAATCATAAAATATAAATAATTGCACTTAATTATAGATGAATAAACTGTATACATACAATAACTAAAATCATGAATTCATATCTAATAACACAAAAATGTACCTAGAAAAATCATTCATATCTAACTTCAATTATGCATACATTGTCATTCTTAATCAAATTCAAATTGTCATTCCTATTCAAGTATGCACACATTGTCATTATTAATCAAATTCAAATTGTCATTCATATTCATACATTCCAATTCAAATCTAACACTCAATTCTAACATAGAAAAAATCAAATTGTAATTCTTATTCAATTATGCATACATTGTCATTTTTAATCAAATTCATATTGTCATTCTTATTCATACAACTCAATACTATATAATCTAATACTAACTTAACAATACATTCTACTAATAATTTGCTAAATAAATTTTCATTCTTTACTAACATTCAAATTAACTATTTGCTAAATAAATTAACTAACAAAGCTAAATAATATGCATACATTGTCATTCTTTACTAACAATCTACTAATAATTCACTAACATTCAAATTCTTGTAACATTCAATTTCTTCTAACATTCAAATCAAAGTAATTCATTCCACTAATAATTTAGTGACATTCAAATACTTCTAACATTCAAATCCAAGTAATTCATTTAAATCAAAGAAATTCAAATTCCTCTAACATTGAAATTAAGACCTCATCGGAGTTCGCGGCGGCATCAAGGTCGGCGGTGGCCTCAGGGAGAAGAGGTGGCGGCTGGCCGAGGCGGCGCTGGTGGTCGGGTGAGTAGGCGGCACCGACAGCTGAAGCTCCGGGGTCGTCGGGGCACGGGCACTCGGGCCAGTCGAGGCGGCGCCGGTGCCTAGTGAGGAGGCAGCGTCGACGGCTAGGCGATGAAGCAGCGGCCCAGTGAGGAGGAGATGGCTAGCGAGGTGGTGCTGGGCGAGGAGGAGGTGGTGGCCGGGCAAGGAGGTGGCATCGACGGCTGGGCAACGATGCGGTGGCCAGGTGAGGCAGCAATGGCGACCGGGCGAGGAGGCGACAACCCAGCGAGGAAGAAGCAGTGGTTGTGGCAGGTGGCAGCAGTGGCCGGGCCAGGTGACAGCGGTAGCTAGGCGAGGAGGCCATAGACGGGCAAGGCGGCCAGGCAAGAAGTGGTGGTGGCACGGTGTCGGCAAGGGGAAGGAGGTGACGGCGGCGGTGTGGGCGTGCGGTGTTGATACAAAGTGAAGTACCTGCCAACCATACGTCCCATATATTCGTCAGTGGCGTCAGATTACCGATGAATATAGTCATATTCATCGGTGACGTGGCGCCACCGACGAGTATATGGGGTGGGTCAAAGTCAAACCAGACATGCCCTATATTCGTCGGTGTCCCCTCGTATATTCATCGGTTTAGGTACCGATGAATATAATTTGAACTATATTCATCGGTACCAACGAAAATAGTTGAACCCATGAAAGAACCATCATTTCCTATAGTGTCATGAGATTAGCCACGCGTATTCGCACAAACAATGAGAGATTATGCTTTGATATCAAATGTAATACCCTGCTTTTCAAAGTTCGCTTACCGCCCAGCCCTCACGTGGGGCAGACCCACGTATTCATATATAGCACATCTCTTACACTTTCGTCCTCTCACTTTGTGTAAAAGGGTTAACCCAAATGTACTATAGTTGGAGCAATGAGGATTATATGTTAACCCTCACCCAACTAAATAATCAATGTCGAACTAATCCCATAATTCCACTTCCACTTCTGAACGTCTTATGCCCTAACCACAACTACTACAGATTACTAATGGGCTAGGGTGTTATAGCCTCTTATCCCTTTTCGTAAATATGGAGGATTCTATGGTCCGTACATGATAGCCGAAACAAACGTTTAAAGATAAGAGTTACCGCTCAACAGAACCATGACGTCGACCGAGATCTGCGTATTGCCCTTCGATAGGAACAGCGGCCTCCCTACTGTACTGCAGTAGCGTGTCGATCGAGTCACAGGAGTTCAAGAGCAAAAATCTACAGCGGCCTCCCTACTGTACTGCAGTAGCGTGTCGATCGAGTCAAGAGCAAAAATCTACAGCGGCCTCCCTACTGTAATGCAGTAGCGTGTCGATCGAGTCACAGGAGGTCAAGAGCAAAAATCTACAAGATCACTTCCCAGCTAGCCAGTCATCTACAGACTATGGTGCAGCACACGTCAGATTATTCTTCGCCTCGCGTTAACTAACTACACACATATTGTGTGATTTAAACGATCGAGAAGGTGTTCGATGGACATTGATGCATATGCATTGAGGCATGAAGGTCCAATCGTGAGACTTTTGGGGAAGCAACAACAAACGAATTTTGTGTCTATCTATATAAGTAATGCAAACTCACATGCAGATCTGCGCCCTAAAAAGTTGTCTGATACATCTTTGGCCTCCAAAAGGAAATAAGTTGTGGGAGAGAATTGAGAATCCATCAACCCTGCAGGGGTAATAGACTCCAAAAGGAAAAGCTCAATGGAGCTAATTTTATAGATTGGTACCGTAATATGAGAATTGTTCTCAACTAAGAGAAAATTGAGTATATTCTTACAGAATTATACCCTGATGACCTCTCTGCCGGTTCGAGTGCTGCAGATCAGAAAGCTCATGAGAAGCGATATGATGATGCGCTCAATATAAGTTGTCTCATGTTTGCCACAATGTCTCCTGATCTGCAAAATTAGTATAAACATGTGGATGCTTACACAATGATTTGGGGGCTGCGTGGGATGTTTGCGAACCAAGTAATGTCTGAGAGGTAAAACATCTTAAAAGCCTTGTATGTGTGTAAGCTAGCAGAGGGTAGCCCGGTCAGTTCTCATGTGATCAAGATGATGGGTTACATTGAGACCTTGACTAAGTTTGGTTGTGAGATCAAGAATGACCTAGCTACCGACGTGATTCTCCAGTCGCTCCCGACAAGCTATGAGTCATTCATTATGAACTTTCATATGAATGACATGGAGAAGACCGTGGCTGAGTTGCATGGGATGCTTAAAACAGCCGAGGATAGCATTAAGAAGAACCTAATCATGTGATGATGGTTCAAAAAAGAAGAAAAATAGGAAACATTGGATGTCTCCCAAGGGCAAAGGTAAGGAAAAGGTTTTCGATGAGCCCTTGAGTTCAAAATCTAAGACAAAAGGCAAGTCTGACCCTTCTCCTGATGAGAAATGCTTTCACTGTCACAAGAAGGGACATTGGTTCAGGAACTGTTAGAAGTACTTAGAGGAGCAGAAGAAGAAGAAGAAGGGAAGTGAGACTTCCACTTCAGGTATAAATGTTATAGAAATTAATATTGCAGTATCTTCTAGTGACTCATAGGTATTTGATACTGGATCGATGATTCACACATGCAAATCATTGCAGGGGCTAAGTGTGACTAGAAGATTTACAAAGGGCGAGTTGGATGTTGACGTCGGCAATGGGGCAAAGGTTGCAGCGATAGTAGTCAGTACTTTCCACCTGCCGTTACCCTCAGGATTAGTTCTGAAATTAAATAATTGTTATTGCACACCTGCTTTATGTAAGAACATTATCTCTTCTTCATGTTTGGAGGAAGTTGATGGTTATGAGATTATAATAAAGAACAAGAATTATTCAATTTATTATAATGACATTTTCTATGCTCATTATTCATTAGTGAATGGATTATATGTTCTTAATCTTGAGGATAAGTTTGTATGCAACATTAATGTGAAAAGGGATCGACTGAATGATTTGAATCCCACTTTTATTTATCATTGTCACTTAGGTCATATAAATGAGAAGATCATAGAGAGACTCTATAAGTATTGTTTGCTCGGCTCATTTGATTTTGATTCATTTGACATATGTGAGTCTTGTTTACTTAGGAAAATGACTAAAACACCTTTCATTGATTAGAGTGAGAGGGCGAGTGACTTGTTGGGACTTGTACATACCGATGTATATGGACCAATGAGCTTTGTAGCCAGAGGTGATTTTTAGTATTTTATTACTTTTACCGATGACTTTAGTAGATATAGATACATCTACCTAATAAGGCATAAGTCTGAATCATTTAAAAAGTTCAAAAAAATTTAGAATGAAGTACAAAATCAACTAGGCAAGATAATTAAATTTCTGCAATCCGATCGTAGAGGTGAATATTTGAGGTTTAAATTCAGTGATCATCTAAAACAATGTGGAACTGTTCCACAATTAACTCCACCTGGAACGCCTCAATGGAATGGTGTGTCTGAACTAAGGAACTCAACCTTATTAGACATGGTTAGGTCAATGATGAGCAAAACTAATCTTCCGCTATCCTTTTGGGGTTATGCTCTTGAAACTGCTGCATTTACACTAAATAGAGTTCCAACTAAGTCTGCTGAGGGGACACCATATGAGATATGGACTGGGAAGCGTCCCGGATTGTCTTTCCTCGAAGTTTAGGGATGTGAGGCTTATGTCAAACATTTGATGTCAGACAAGCTCACTTCAAAATCAGATTAATATTTCTTTGTGGGGTATCCAAGGTAAACCAAAGGATATTATTTTTATAATAAAGCTGAGGGCAAAGTGTTTGCCGCTCGTAATGGTGTCTTCATACAAAAAAGTTTCTCCCTAAAGGAGTTAGTGGGAGCAAGGTGCAACTTGAAAAAATTCAAGAAACACCCAAAAATATTTCAGCACTCACTAATCCCATACAGGAGGTACAAGAATGTTGTACCGCAAGATGTGGAAGCACCAGCCCCACGTAGGTCTATAAGGGCACGTCACGCAACTAAAAAGTTCACACTTCTAACCACGGAGCAGCGTGATATATTATTTTTGGATAATGATGAGCCCATGACTTACACGAAAGCAATGATGGGACCCGACTCTAAGAAATGGCTTGGAGCCATGGAATCCAAAATACAATCCATGAATGATAATCGAGTTTCAAACTTGGTTGATCCAATCGATGGTGTGAGACCTATCGGTTGTAAATGGGTTTCTAAAAAAAGACGGACAAGGATGAAAATGTTCACATCTATAAGGCATGATTGGTGGCAAAAGGCTTTAAGCAGATTCATGGTA
>VSTD030004014.1:0-10539 GCA_008808055.3 Sporobolus alterniflorus
TTGATCCTGCTTCCTTTTGTAGACCTGATTGTTCAAAGCATTGTAAGCATCAGTAATCAAAACAGCTGGCCGCACGAATGATCCAAGAACAGTACCATTCAGATGCCTGGAAACATACATTAATCTTAGTTGTTTATGCTAATGGGAACTTAATATTCGTGCAGCCAAACAGAAGAGAGGATCTAACTTCTCTTTTCGATGGTTAAAATCGACAGCATATACAACATCTTCCCCATCTTTTGTTATCTTCCATACTGTACCACCCAAAAGATGCCCAGCCACATGTGGAGCAATGACTATTCCTTCTCCTTTATCTGCCAAGAAATAATTCATGAGCAGATGCAACATTGCGGGCAAAAAATATTTGTTTCAATATGATCTTACCGACCATTCAGAAGGTAATTTTGTGAATATTTTAATCTCATGACATTTTGAAATGCAGAATCAACATCATCCAAAGTAAACAAATCAAAATCTGAAACTTGCTGCACAAAGATGTATTCAAAGCGGTAAGGGATCAGTATGAACAAATACAAACTAAAAGTTGCGATGGAAAGGGAGAGACATCATGTGTTAAATGAAAATAGATGTTGTTGAAATCTGTATATTTAGAAAATAATGGCACCAAGGAGCTTACCCATCGAGATAGAAAGTGATCATACATGGTCAGAAGGCCAAGTCTAAACACAGGTTCCGTTGCATATACTGGTGCAGAGAGTCCAAGATGTTTCATGGCATAAGGCAAAGCTCCTAGATGCATGACATCAGGATGTGACAAGAGAACAGCATCTATTGTTGGTGCAACCCTGAAAAGAAAGTCAAAACTAAGTAATAGACTTGCTTCAATGTTAATATGAGTATTGAAAGCACTGGAGTATACTTGTTATGAAGTTGATGGAAAGGAAATGTCTACTTTGTGAGGATTTTAAATAAACAAAGGCGAGTTCGTCCTTGCGTTTGCACGATTTGTAAGTAAAATTAGACATATAAATCCTAGAGAACGCTTGATTGCACAGAAAACAAATAAAATAATTAGTACTAAATTCAGATCGTATTATGACGACCAAAGTATGGATACACAGCTTAATCTGTAAATTTCGCTACGAGGTGAAGGTCTCATTGGTCGCAAACACAAAACCCTAGCACAAGCAATAAAATCAGGCAGTTTCTGCTCCCTCAGTGTACTCATTCAATGAATTGAACAAAACAGGTTTGGCATGTTGGGTGTGGCACCATCTGTGAGTTCAGCACGGGCACAGTATCGCCTCAGCCTCACCGAGACAATTCATCGAACAGGTTTGGCGACCACTCCACGTGCACCCCGGGATCGAGGCGTACGAGGTGAAGGTCTCATTGGTCGCAAACACAAAACCCTAGCACAAGCAATAAAATCAGGCAGTTTCTGCTCCCTCAGTGTACTCATTCAATGAATTGAACAAAACAGGTTTGGCATGTTGGGTGTGGCACCATCTGTGAGTTCAGCACGGGCACAGTATCGCCTCAGCCTCACCGAGACAATTCATCGAACAGGTTTGGCGACCACTCCACGTGCACCCCGGGATCGAGGCAGTTGCATCGGCATGCTCACAGCGGCCGCAGCGCCGGTGCGGTGCGAGTAATGGAAAGTGCAGTATAAGGGGGGCCATACTTACTTGGCTAGGGGTTGGAGTTGGGAAGGGTCGCAGAGGTCGGTCCAGCCGCAGTCCAGGAGGAAGCGGAAGCCGTCGACGGAGAGGAGGTAGCTCAGCGGGCCCTCCCCGTACGCCCCGCTCAGCGGCGTCACCTGCACTGAGGTCCCCATTTCAACTCCCTTCGCCGGAGTCGGAGCCGGAGGGTGCCAGCGACGGCGAGTGGTGGCGGAATCGGCGGACTAGAGCCAACCTTGAAGTCGAGCCCTGAACCAAACCCCTAACAAGTGCGTCCAAGCGTAACTGGGCCGTGGTGGGTCGACTTAGTTGGGCCCCCAGTCCTTTCTTCTCTCCACTGACTGTGTTGTCGCCCAACTCCGGCAAGCCCCTCAGGCCCTCGCCGTCGGCCAAAAAAGGTGAAGCTCCTCGACTCCGCTCGCTCGGCAGCTCTTCCCAAAGCCTCTCTTAAGTGTTTTTGGCCGGATCTAGGACTCTAGGCAAAGACCTAACTCGCGTGATCTCTCCCCGCAGTTGCTTCCGATGGGCGACGATGACGCTGCTGGTGGAAGAGGAACCAGCAGCGAACGGGGTGAAGCCCGAGGAGCAGCAGTTCGATCCTAGCCGGAGTAAGGAGCTCCCGTCTCAACTTCTCATGTTGTTTTACTTCGTTTCTCTACTTTCCGTGCTGTAAATTGGCCCAAGGGGAAATTGTAAGGAAGCTTGCCTTTTTCAATGTTGATTATTTGCACGCGAATTCAATTGTGAATTAAGTGGAAATTCCCCCGCGTCATGTTCAGAAGGTTGTGAAATGATGTTGCCAGTGCCTCTGGATGGTATCTTTAGGATGCTCAGGAACTAAATGCTCACCTCCACTATTAAGCACCACCTCGAAATAAATTTCATCAAGCATCTCTATGTTTGCCAATGTTTATATTTATTGGGTGCTGTCACGAGATCAAAATCCACCAGACGTTTATGTCTGCCAATGTTTCTATTCCAGAATATGCTTTAGAGTTTGCTAATCTTGTAGTATTTTGGAACCTTATTCTTTTTTATTGTTTTGTAAGTGATCGGAATCGTTAAAAGGAATGCCTTAATTAAGGAATTAGTTGCTGCTTACAGTGCCAAGTGCATAGCAAAATGTGAAATGGTGAACAATTCACTTATAATTCAACATGGCAACTGTCAGTGAAATCTTTCTTTCAGGATGACGAAACCAAAACTTCTCAATTTGAGGTGTGCATTGTGGCCTATGGCATATATGACATCTCAGTTATGCAGTGTGTAATGCAAGTCGATGAAAGATTTATGCCTTGTTGATGTTGCCTGACTTTGTGGCCCTGGCTGTGGCTATATAATGCTGTTATAAAGGGGTTTTTACTCATGTCGATGCAAACTTCTGGTGAAGGAAAGAGCAGTTTTGTGAGATTCTGAAAGTTGAATGCTTCATGGAGAGCAAAGAGTTTAAATGTCCTCTTATAGTTATCAAATTTTCAATGGAACAACATGAGTATTACAAAGGGCATCATAGTACAGTGATAAGTCCACTGGTTAGAGCGCTTCTCACCAGATTCAAATTCTTATGGCTACACCGCGGTTGCCTCTATTTGAGTAGGGGGGATCCCCCCTCCCCCATTTCTTTAAAAAAACATCGAGTATCTCATCAAAGCTGCAGATGGTCGGTTTACTCGATTGAATGTGAGAACTGAAACAAATCGTATGGCGAGCTAGCATTTGACACAACTGAACTCAGTTCACAAACTCAACTGAAATCGACTCACATAAATCTCAATCAAAGTCAGGACGTTATGCGTGTGTGTGCAGGATTACTACACAGCACTTGACTGAAGCAAACGAAAGTAGTACAAAACTCAGCAGCTCCTAAGCTGCCCCACGGATCTGATGTGATCCATAATAAGTTCTCCGGCGAGCCACGCCGGCAAGTGCCTACGGCTGCCGGTGCCTTGGTGATGGTGATGCTGATGGAGCAAGAGGATGGAAGGCGTCAATGTGCACTTGGCCCTTGACGCGGTTGCCCTTGTTCTCCTCCAGGCACCTCTACAGTGCCTCCACATCACACGCGGTCGCCGCCTTCTTTCCGTCACTTGTTACTCTGACAGCGGTTGTCCTGGTGTAACAGCCATGTGTGATCGGCTCGGAGATGATCGTTGACATATAGAGCATGGGACAGAGTATTGAAGGAAGAAGCCTTGTAGGCGTGCGTGTTGGCTGAGCCTAGTGGGCTGTGCTGAATGGGTCATGACCATCGTGTCTTGTACAAATACTAAAACGAACAGAGCAATGAGTAACGAGAAAACTAATCCCAAATTTTGTTACGCTTTCTTCCCCGTGAAGCCAGTGCTCAAGCGAGACTGTGATGACCTCATGCTGCTGGTTAGCCACCGATGAGCAATGGGGTATCACAGGTGGTATCAGAGACGTTCGATCTGTGGGTACGCCATGGCACCAGATCCATTATCCCTTTGATTTGGCCCTAAAATCCTATTGGGAGGTTGGTTGAAGTGGTGTAAGGCGAAATTGTTCACGGCGCACCGCTTCCTGTAAATCCCTCCTCAGTTGGCCGAGTTCAAGGTGTGATCACCATGGCGCCCAGGTCCAAAGCCCAGGTGAAGCCCTCCCAGCAAACGTAGTTCATCCTTGATGTGATGAACCGAGTTCGAGGAGTGATCACCACGGCGCCCAGGTCCAAAGCCCAGGTGAAGCCCTCCTAGCAAACGCAGTTCATCCTGGATGCGATGGCGGAGGCGAGTTCATCGGCGGAGAAGAGGTGGGATTGGGTTCAAGAGAGTGTGGACCTGCTCTTCGTGAAGATGGAGGCGCAGGAGGTGGTGCAACATCAGATGGTGGCACATGTGGACCTCATGGCTCAGGCCATCGTGCGCACCAACCAGGAGCATCAGGCGTTCGCACAGCAATTAGTGACAACGGCTGAGGTGGTCACACAATTGGTGGTGACATGAGATGATGCGGCAGTGCAGCAACCACCAGAGCCCCAGCGGGGTCGCGTGGTGGGCGGCCAAGGCGATGGTCAGGGACCACACCATCGTCCCATGTTGGGGTGCAACAGGGGTGACGATGAGGTACAGTTCAACCGTGTTGCCCTTCCTAAGCTGTCATTCCCTAAGTTCTCTGGAGACAACCCTAGAATTTGGATAGACAAATGTTGTGATTACTTTCGCATATACAACATTCTTGACTGCAAGTGGACCACTGGTGCTTCATTGCATATGGAAGATAATGCTACTAAATGGTTGCAAGTATATAAGCTGAAAGTTGGATTAGGTGATTGGGACACTTTTGTTCGAGCAATTGAGGAGAAGTTTGGGGCATATGATTATCGTAAGGTCGTCCAGGATTTGTTGTCTCTTAGACAGGAAGGCTCTGTAGAGGATTACATAAAGGAATTTGAGGCTATACAGTTCCAAGTATCTATGTTCAATATAGGCTTTGATGATATGTTCTTTACCTCTCATTATGTCAATGGATTGAAGGATGACATCAGGAATTTAGTGCAGCCTCAATTGCTTGATTTAGTGGATAGAGCTAGTCTTTTGGCTCGGTTACAGCAGCAAGTGCTTGAGAGAACCAAGGCTAGAACCAGCAAAACCTTTGCAGGCAAGTCTACTGCAACGCTAGCTAAGTTTGAATCCTCTTAGAGTGGTGTTAGTGGGTCTATGTGGAAAGAGAGGCAATTAAGAGATTATAGGCATTCCAACAACTTATGCTACTTTGGAGATAAGTTTGATGCCACTCATTTATAGAAATGCCCAAAGCGAAACAAGCCTCAAGTTAATGCTCTGGTAGTCAACAATCTGGATGGGGATGATGAATTGACTGAGGAAACTCTTAACAATTTAGAAATTCAGGATGTCTTGGCTGCTGAAATGGGGCAACTATCTCTGAATGCACTATCAGGGACTAACTCAGGGGATGCTATGAGGATCAGGGCACTTGTGCACAACAAGACTATGCTTATCTTGGTGGACTCTGAAAGTTCACATAGTTTTGTTAGTGCTTCCTTTTGCAGCAGATTGGAGTGCAGCCAAGTAATGCTAAGCCCTTACAGGTCAGAGCAGCTAATGGGGGTATTCTGATAACTAACAAACATGTGGAGGCTATGGAATGGTGGGCATAGGGGTATACATTCCATACAGATATGAGAGTTTTGGATATTGGAGTTTATGATGCTATATTGGGATATGACTGGCTTAAGAGTCATAGCCCCATGATCTGTCATTGGAAGCTTAAAACTATTGAATTTTGGACAGAGAGTTCATTTGCAAGGGGTGAAACAAGATCAGATATCTGTGGATGTTATGTCTCCAGAATAGTTTATCAAGTGGTCTCAAGGAAATGATATCTGGGCCTTAGCGGTGGTGCAGCAGTTGTCTGACATTACTGAACAGGACATTCCAGCTCCAGTAGCACAAGTGTTGTCTGAATTTTAGGATGTGTTTGCTGAGTCTACAAAGCTTCCTCGTCACAGGCAGTATGACCATACTATACCCTTGCTTCCCAATGCTGCACCAGTTAATTCTCGGCCATATCGTTATTCACCACTGCACAAAGATGAGATTGAGTGGCAAGTAAAACAGTTGTTGCAATCAGGAATGATAACCACTAGCACTAGTCCATTTGCTTCTCCAGTGCTTCTAGTGCAAAAGAAGGATGGCAATTGGCGGTTTTGTGTCGATTATAGGCGTCTGAACTCAATTACAGTGAAGAATAAATTTCCCATGCCCCTGATTGAGGAAATTTTGGATGAACTAACCGGAGCCAAATTCTTCACCAAGTTGGACTTTAGGTCAGGCTTTCACCAAATGCACATGAGCCTGGAGGATGAGTTCAAGACAACGTTTAAGACACATCATGGCCATTATCAGTTTAAAGTGATGCCATTTAGCCTTACCAACGCCCCTGCAACTTTCCAATGTATTAAGAATTCCATTCTAGAGGCAGTGCCCATGAAGTGTGTCATAGTGTTCATAGATAATATCCTAGTGTATAGCACTTCTCTGCAAGAACATGTTGATCATTTGAGGCAAGTTCTTACACTACTCTGATCCCACAAATTCTTTGTCAAGAGGAACAAGTGTGCTTTTGCTCAGACTGAACTAGAGTACTTGGGTCACATTATATCTGCTGAAGGAATAGCTACTGATCCAGGAAGAATCAAGTCATGCTTCAATGGCATGTGCCCACAAATGTTACTGAGTTGGGGGGATTTTTAGGCCTCACTGGTTATTACAGAAAGTTTGTGCAGCATTATGCGTCTTTGGCTAAGCCCTTGACCAATCTGTTGAAGAAGAAACAATTTCAGTGGAGTGAAGATGCACATCTTGCTTTTGAAACACTGAAACAAGCTATGGCAACTACTCCAGTATTAGCCTTGCCAAATTTCATACAGCAGTTTATAGTGGAGACAGATGCCTATGACAATGGTTTGGGAGGAGTGTTGATGCAAAAGGAGAGACCCATTGCCTTTCTAAGTAAGTCCCTGAGTCCTGCAAGCAAGTTTCTGTCTATCTATGAGAAGGAATTTCTTGCTCTTATTATGACAGTGGAAAGGTAGCGACCTTATTTGCAAAGACAGGAATTCATCATAAGAACTGACCATAAGAGTTTGGCTTATTTGAATGAGCAAGTGTTACCATCTGAGCTACAGAGGAAAGTCATGACCAGATTGATGGGTTTGCCTTTCAAAATTGTATACAAGAAGGGGAGAGACAATTTGGTAGCTGATGCTCTGTCCAGGCTTCCAACTCTGATGCAGATTCAGTCATGTTCAGAGTTACAACCAGTTTGGATACAGGAAGTAGCTAATTCTTATGTGACTGATAAACAAGCTCAAGAACTTCTGTCACAGTTAGCTATTGCAAGTCCAAATGAGCAGGGTTATTCTTTACATCAGGGCATTATTAAGCATGGCTCTAGGATTTGGGTTGGAGAGAACTCTACTATCAGGACTAAACTGATTGATGCTTTCCACACTGGTCCACTTGGGGGTCACTCTGGTGTTCAAGCAACATATATTAGGATTAAGAGGTTGTTTTCCTAGAAAGGGCTCAAGATGGAAGTGCATAATTATGTTCAGTAGTGTGGCATTTGTCACCAGGCAGAACAAGTGGCAAAGCTGATACTGGATGATGTGGTACGCTTGCATGTCATGCCTAAGTCGATTGTATCTGATCGAGATAGAATTTTCATCAGTGGGTTCTGCAAGGACCTGTTCAAGCTGCATGACACTTCTCTTTTGATAAGCACTGCATACCACCCCCAGACTGACGGTCAAACGGAGGATGTTAACCAGTGTTTGGAGATGTTTCTGCGCTGCAGTATACACAACACACCTAGGAAGTGGAAGGCATGGCTTTCTTTGACTGAATTTTGATATAATACATCTTATCACTCTTCTTTGGAATGCACTCCATTCAAAGTATTCTATCGCTATGATCCTACAGTGGTTGCAGCACCTATGTTGCCATCAATAGACAACAGGTCAGTTTAGGAGTTGCTGACTGAGACGAGTATTTATATAGCTATTATTAGGCAGCATCTTCAGACAGCACAGAATCGAATCAAGGCCCAGGCTGATAAGAATCGCAGTGACAAAGAATTCCAAGTGGGGGACAAGGTGTTTCTGAAGTTGCAACCGTATGCTCAGTCATCTTTGGTGAATCGACCATTTCCCAAGCTGTCTTACAAGTTTTTTGGGCCATACTGTGTGCTTGAGAAGATTGGCCGACTGACATACAGATTGGAGTTGCCTACTTCACGCCAGTTTTCTCCAAGTTGCCAGTTCTGACAGACTTCTCTCGAAGATTTACAATCAGAAACCATTATCGAGCGTCGTCTGGTGAATTACTCAAGTCAGGGTGAAGTGGCACGGCTTATCTGAAGATTCTACTACTTGGGAAGATTGGTACGTGCTGACCAAAGCCTTTCCTTCAGTTGCATCTTGGGGACAAGATGGTTCTTCGGCGGGGGAGGTGTAACAGCCCCTGTGTGATCAGCTTGGAGATGATCGTTGGTATATAGAGCCCGGGAACGAGTATTGAAGGAAGAAGCCTTATAGGCGTGTGTGTGGGCCGAGCCCACTAGGCCATGCCGAATGGGTCAAGACCATCGTGTCTCATACAAATACTGAAATGAACATAGCAATGAGTACCGAGAAAACTAATCCCAAATTCTGCTATGTTTTCTTCCTCGTGAAGCCAGCGTTGAGGCGAGACCGTGACGACATCACACTGCCGGTTAGCCGTTGGTGAGCAATGGGGCATCGCACCCGGCCACCGCCTCCATTTGGTAGGGTGAGTTTGGTATAGGATACACCGACAGGAAGAAACGCAGGTCACCTACTTCTGGAGTAAACCGAGGAATCTCAGAAGTTTGTTTTTGGATGGGTCAAGTAAATTCATAAATTCTCCTTTAGGGCTATAATACCGTAAGTTTCCTCGCTATACTCGAGCTGTCCAGCACTATTATGGCAACTCTTTTTTTTGGCGACAAAGGAATTAGTGTACAAATGAACTAGTTTCCTTGATGAAACTTAAAAGAAAAGAAAACCAGAGAGTGTGTAGATGTCTTTAATATACTCTCTCCGACTTTTTTTATTTGGTGATAAAATGAATAATAAAAATATAATTTTTTTGAATAAAACAAATAAGCAAACATAATTTCAACAGCGATAATAATTTAAAATAAGTGGAAGCTTGAGGCAAGCATACCACCAAACTATCTTTGATGCACAAAAAACAAAATCATGTGAATAAAAAATGAAAGGCATTCCATCTAAACACTCGTTAAAAAAATATTGTCCCTTTTCTGATTGCACACCCTTGGATTTTTATTTTTTTATGAAAACAGTACATACGCTATAATGTCATTAACTATAAACATGGTTGAAGTTAGGTGAGGCCTCCGACTATAAACAAAGAATATGGTAATAATAACTTACTAGTTGATAACGCCGGGCATTGCTGCGGAAAGAGTAACCCACGGTTTAAGAAAAAATATATATTGTATGAAGAAGATGAAACTTTAGATAGTTTTTAGCTAAACTTGACTTAAGATGAAAGATAATTGATACAAATCTGATTACAATAGAAAAATTAATAGATATAATTAGGGATAAAAATATAAATTTTATGGACTACATCTTTATTTCTCTACCGTTGAGGGACTAGTTTGGAAAATATATTTTTCTAGAGTTTTTAGAATTATTTTTCAATGGAGAAAGTTGACGTGACATCAGGTGTGGCATGCTTGCATGTTGAGAGAATTCACTATTAATGACATTAGTGAGTTATAATATATTTTTCTAGAGTTTTTTGAATTATTGATTTTCAATAGAGAAATGTGATGTGGGATGAGGTGATTTTCTTGATTTTTTATAATTATTTTTCAATAAAAAGGTGATGTGGCATGAGGCATGCTACTTGAATTTTTAGAATTATTTTTTATTAGAGAAAAGTGATGTGGCATGAGGTGGGTTTCTTGAATTTTTAGAATTATTTTTCAATGGAGAAAGATGATGTGACATGCTCATTGAATTTTCAGAAATATTCTTAAATGGTGAAAGATGACATGTTATGATATTATGTGGCATACTTGCATGTTGAGAGAATTGAAATTAATGACTTGTAGTGAGTCATAGAAATATAAGTATACTAGTTGATAATCCACGTGATAAGCTATTCAGAAAGCGAAAAAACTTGGGTCAGCTAGTTCGTCACCGCTTGTGTCATTGTGCGGAGGGACGATAGACATGTGACGGCAGTGAAAGGGAATGCGGCGGTGGGTGGAGCTTCGATGGCGTAGTGCTCTAGTTAGGGTGAAGCCAAAATAGAGACGTGATTGAGTTGTGGAGAAAGTGACCAAGATTGAGATA
>VSTD030004015.1:0-10539 GCA_008808055.3 Sporobolus alterniflorus
GATGATGGTGCGGGAATGCACGAGTACTTGTTATGTACTGTTTTGGATTGTGGTAGTGCCTACTAGTGATCCTAAGGTCCTATTCATGGAACGTGTAACCATGTGAACCGCGCAAAGCACAGAGCTGATATGGGTAGGCTTAGTTAAGTAGCATGTTATTTTCCCAGTTTCGTGGATGTTCGGGGTAGAAGGACAGGATGTGACTTTCTGGACTTAGGTGATGGAGTGGGTTTATCTCCTAGCCATGGCACCAGAGGGAGCTTCTGTAGGATGTGACTACCGCAGCGGTGAAACCTCAGTGTGGATGTTTTGTGGGCTGGAAAATGCTATAAAAACTATGTGGTGATCTCATGGCCGTGCACCAAAGGAAGTATACATTGAGCAAAATGGAGACTTCTAGTCGCTTAGCTAGCAATGAAATCACCAATCTGTGGGGTAAAGTTGTGCAACCACTGCAGAGTGTAAACTGTCATGATAGTCATGCTCACGGTCATGAGCGTTATGGACCTTTCACACGATTAGTTGGGGTTTAGTTGGTTTGGATCTGTCAGGTTTTCTGGGTCCAGTTCATTTGGTTCATTGTATGCAGCAGGTGTGAAGTCTGTGTGCACAGTTTGGCTACAGGTGGGATGCCTGTGAGCGTTGGTGGGTTTTGGCTACAGGTGTGACTCCTGGGAGCTTGAGACCCTTGATTACCGTGGGTAATTTAGGTGCGTGGTTATGCTTAGACATTGTCTAGGTCTAGGTGTTTTTCTCTGTAGTTAAACCTTGTGTTAAGCCTTTCTTGCTATAAACTTACATGGCATTATTTTTCCACACTTGCTGAGTACTTTATGTACTCATATTTGCCCTATTTCCTGTATATTGCTCTGCTGCTCAGAAGAAGGGGAGTACTTTGATGAAGACTTCTTCTATGTATGTGAAACCTCCGGTCATCTACCTGTGGCAAGATGGTGTCTTTTCCGCTTCTTAGTCCTCTCTGGACTTGTAATAAGTTTTTGTAAATAAGATACGATTTAATAAACATTAGTTATGTTGTTTATTCCACTATTTATCGCTTTATGTGTGAAACTTGATCCTGGCACACATAAAGGAATGCATTCAGTTTTGACCTAAAAACTGGGTGTGACAGTCGGGGCCCCCAATCTCCCTCCCTATTTTGCTCATCTCTACTCTGACAGGAAGCCATCGAGAGCCACCGCCCATTCTTCCTAGTCTGTGTGACTTCTTTCCCCAAAGCGCATCATCACCCTCCCCTACGCTTCCCGGTGACCGTCCACCCCACCGTCGGAGACCGCCACCGCTCGAAGGGATTGGAGCCGACTCCACCACCTCCCACGGCTCACCGCTGAGCTACAAAATGGAACCCCACCGACCTCCCGAAGCTGCAAGAACCTCTCACCGTCGTTGATGACCACCACATCAGCGCCGCCACCCACGAACGCCGCCACGCTGGTCCAAATCTGCGCCTCCACATTGACCCAGCGCTCTGGTGAGCCTCTGTCGCCCCCTTGTTGCCCAGTGCATCCCTCTTGCCCTCCTTGTTCTCGCACAACTTCCCCAACACACGTCGTCTCCTGTACCACCGGTGGTGGCCGCGCCGCCACGCGAGGCCGGAGCGCATCGACCACGGCTCAGGCGGGCACCATGCACCACCTAGCATGGGCCAGCCAGGCCGATTATGGCCACGGGCTGGGCCAGCCAAGCCAGCCCACATGGCCGTTCCGGCCGAACCACCTTTGCGGGCCGCCATGCCGGGCGCTATGGCCTCGAGCCAAATAAGGTCGACACTGTTCATCTCTTTTAAAATTTTCATATTCCTTTAAAAAAATTAGAAATTGGTTCAAACTTCCAAAATTTGTAGAAACTATTATAAAATTTATTAAAATATAAACTTAATTTCCCTAGAATCCATATGAGCATCTGTATCTATAAAGCTTGACCATGCTATCATTTTCTTGATATTTCTTTATATAGAAATTTATGAACCCAAACATTGCTAAAATTATACAAAATTACATGTACATGATCTTGATCTGATTCTTTGCATGTCACTTTGCATCCTATTCCTAAGTCCAAATAAAATAGGTCATGGATTTCCTCTACTCAGAATAATTGTTAACAATTAATCCTTGTTGTATCTTCATTAAATCATTATAAATATTCCTTGCGCTGAAAAATGCCCATCTTTGGCTTGTAGGCTCATCTTGACTTCCTTAACCTGTATGAAATTAGAAACTCTCAGAATCACTTTAAATCTGATGTTATTAAATTTTTAGTATCGCTCTTATTAGTAAAGTGTAGAAAACAATAGAGAAAAATCTTTAAATCCTTTTGTATAGTAGTATACCACTTTAGTACTGTTGCATACTGCATTTTGATCATGTCATGTGCATCATGCTAATATTAGTCACTTATTTCACTCGCTAGACCCCGCGCACACGGAGCCAAAGTCAAAAGTTCAAGTGGAGCAAGTCCAAAAGGCGTATGGTGGTCCACAAGCGTCAAGTGGTGAGGATACTAACATTTCTTTAGATCAAGGCAAGTCCTGGTGCATCTAACCATATCCTTGAATTTTGTTTATAATTTTTATCTTATTTATGATTCTTGGATGTGCATTAGGTTATAGGAGTTGAATTGATGCCCTAGTTGCATTAAGGTGACCTTCCAATCTATCCTTGTGAATCTTATTACTAGAGATAGGTCGTTAGCTATGGCTAGGTGTAGATGTAGGTTACGGTAGATGGCTGAGTGGTCAGAAGAACACGTGGCGGCCAAGGTTCCTTAAACTTAAACCTTGGTTTAGTTGATGGCTTATGATTAAACTGGAGACCGGGTAGGGCCCTTAGGTGAAAAGTGGAGACCGTCAGTTGGGAAGATCAGGGAGTGGTATGTGGAAAGCTGTCACCTCCAATGGGTTGGCCCCTGTCAGCAAGTATTGAATGTACCGATCGCATGCCGGTTATATGGGTCTGGTAAGCCTAGTAGCCGACCGTCAATAGAAGGTTGGCTTTGCCTCCACTGTTTCATTGGTTGGCTCGGTAGAGAAACTAGGTATGGACTTGCAGATCGATCAGTCGTTGTGCTGTGGATTGTGTTGGGAGCCCTTTCTCTCGGGAGCAGTGGTGCTGCTAAACTCTGTTGATGACTATGTGAAAGGTTGCTATGCGTTGACCGCGTGAGATACATATGGTCTAGGACCATACGCGGACTGAGTGTGGGATGTGTATGGCGTGTTGGTCAGGTTTCCCCTACATGGTGTACATCGATTCGAATCGCCGCTACTCTCGGATATGAGTAACCGCTTGTTAGTGGCAAAAACTTGAAAGTAAGGATTTACTCTTAGCACGGGTTTTGCATAGAGGTAGAGCTTTTCCCTATAAGCCTTGCATGCTAGGAGTCAGCTGTTTATGGTCATGTTGACAGGTTAGTCTTGCTGAACTTTCATTGCTCAGGCTTTGCCTTGATGTTATTTTGCAGGTGTGTTCTCTCTCTCCCTTCTAGCATGAGCCATTTCTGAGGTCGGCACCTCTAGGGCAAGGTGTTGTTCTTGATCGACGAGTGACCGCTTCCACAAACGTGTTTCATTCTTAATCTTCTGCTTAAAACTCTGTAATCAAATTTAAAATTTAATTTGTATTAAAGTTTAACTTTCGGAGCATTTCATATGTTTAATCCTTGTATGTGATGTATTATGCGTTATTACTTCAGTAATGACACCCCGTAATGATCCTGGTTAGGACTGACCATCCTTGCATAAGGGTAAGATGTCACAGCAGCAAGCTGAGAAATCGATGTGATAACACTCCAAATCTCTGCTTGTAGAACGCCATGCATGACACAGTGTATCCCCCCACCAGAGCAGGAGATGCAGGATCCTCAAGCACATGACAGGTAGCTAACTCCACCACTGTCATGTACCCCTGATTTATGAAGTTTTATAGGTGCTCTTGCGTGACCTCCAACGTGGGCCAACCCGACTCCGCCATGGAATAGAAGGGAAAGAGAGACTACTCCCTGAAAGCTCAACAACTTCCTCTTGTTTTTCATATATGTTTCTCTATTCCCTCTTTCTTTTCAGTCATAGGGAAGGAGGTGGAGGGATGGTGGGAGATCGTGCGGGAAGATGTAGGTTGCGCAGGAGCGACCGTTAGCTTTATAGCCCCATGGTGTAACAATCGAGGAAGCAAAGTGTCTGGGCTCCGCAGGCGCGGTAAAAAGGCACAGTAAAAATGATCTTATGGGTCATCTGACTACTCATATGACGCACCTCATACATCGTGGGATATGGCAACTGTATCCAAAATGGGTCCCATAATTGCCATGGGGTCTGCCAAAGCTCAGGGTTCAAAGGCAAAAGCCACTGAGTCAGGTCAGAGCCGCCCAGAGCAACCAGAGTGAGGGATGAAGCGACACAAAGGGTGGTCAGTAGTTGGCACACCCGGTGCCGCATCAAGGGGACCCAACATCCTCAAGCTTCCAATCTGAGTCCTAACTAGGAGGTTTTCTTCACGCCCCTTCGTGTGGGCTGGCATCGAGCCATTTGGGTTTAACGCTAGGATTACCCGGGAAAGACGTGTGAAACCACCTGGCCCGGATTTGATCGAGGGGGGGCATTAGCCCCTGTCTGATCCTATGGAGAGGCACTTGCACTGGTTGGCTTTCACCTTCGAATGGTGACCCAAGCTCCGCTCAGATTCTAACTCGGCACTGTGGTGCTCAATCTCAAACCGTTAGCCAGCTCGTGAGCTCGGAGACCACGCCGACTAGCAAGTCCCTGCAGCTCAGCTCCTCCGGGTTAACGAAACACCTGAGGATGGGGTCATTGCGAATTCCGCACCACATTCTGACAACCCAGATGGAACTGTGAGACTTCATTAAGTCGTTAGCGCTATACATATTAGTATATATGGAACTTAGCCTCCACATGAGCTTTTACCTCAGACGCAGCCTTGGGGGCTACATGGTGGGCACCACCGCGGGATTCCCAAGCGAGGTCATGGAGGCTTTAGCCCTGCAATCTCGCCGCCGAATCCCACGGACGTGCCCACAATACCATATGAGTACCTGTTCTGCCCACCGTCGAGTGACCGGCTCCGGCCACCTTCTCGACAGAGGGCTCGGGGGCTACTGTTGGGGTAATTTACCCTGGGTGCCATGGGCCACCGGTTACGTCCCAAAATTATGGATACGATCTGCTCCCTCCACTGGGCAAACGGCTGGAGAACCATACACCTCATACTAGGAAATGGTTGCACCACTCCAGGTTGAAGAGGGGGGCCACCAACCTAAAAAGAATTAATCCCAAGAACGATCCATGTCATCACTTTTCCACCCTACGATTAGCCTAGGTAGACGAGATTTCACCACCTGTCTGCCCCCTCCCGCCTCTCTCATCGACCCAGGGCATAGACCTGGGCCCCCGGTCAAACATTCCCGGGGGGGCTACCCGTAATGGATAAGCATTACCCGCTCCGGGCCTCAGGAAGCGGTGGCCTTAGGCACCTGGTGTGAAGGGACGTAGCCACAGGAATCCACACGCACCTGATGGTATGTACTCGAGTGCGGAATCCATTCCATTGCTACCTGACGTAACAACTAGACCAGGAGTACACGCCTAAATGTCATGATGACTCTGCCATGGGATAAGTATCCCCTGGTAGAAATGATTTATCCCATATAAGATTCAGTGGTACAGGTATCAAAACGGTCAACTCTCCATCAAATATCTACGCCCGGGGGGCTTCACATCCCCGAAAAGTGCCACCGCGCACTACAGCGACAAGACAAGACAACGCCTGACAGAATGCCTTATCTCATCGTCTGACAGCTACAGATCATAAGTCGGTGCAGAGGGTAGGCTAGCCCATCCACATCGACCCTCCTCCCTCCACATGGGAAGGTTTAGCCGCTAAGTAAAGTCACACCGTGAAGTGACCTCACCAAGAATCGTCCTGGGAGCCGTCCACCTCAACGCCAAGAATGCTCGAGAGCCGAAAAGAACATCCGGGAGGCAAGAAGAAGGCCATGAAAGCCTCCAACTGGCGTCTACAAACTGACCTCCTTAAGTCTAGGCCCCACTGGTCATGTAAATCCCCTCCTGGATGTAAAAGTAATTAGTTTATATTTATCTAACCGTTGTGTCAATCTATAAAAGGTCTCCTACCCTTCAGTAAGGAGCTATGAGACCATTTCCCCCTTCACCACGCGATTTTTCAAGCTCTCAGCTCACCCCATTGTAACATTTATTCATCTTCAATATCAAACCGCTAGATGTGGAGTTATTACCTCCCAGGAGAGAACCAGGATGGATCATAGTGTGCTTTATATTTTATGAGACCATCTCAGAACTGGAATGCGCCATCTTGACCACCATGTTCTTGCCGATGCAAAAACATCATCACCAAATATTTGACATTTGACTTTTTCCACCCCAAATTTGACTATTTGTCTTATTTAAAAATTTTAATTGTTTATTTTAACTATAATGCGGCTTATTACAAATATATTTTAAGTATATATTTGATTTTTCTATAATTAAAATATTTTGAATAAGACAAATAATAAAAAATAATATCAAAATATCAAATGTCAAATATTTCAAAGCACCATCGATGTGCATGGTTGGTCAGGATGCAGGTGGGTCGACCTAACTGCTGACCCACGTGACCTAGTGCGATGGATCATAGGATGACTAGATACACTAAAGAGGCAATGGATATCTATTATCCGCGTACCCACGGATACCCGATCCGATGGGTGCAGATATGGATACCAGTTTTCATCCACGGGTGCGGGTATGTATTTCATTTTATATCCACGGGTAAGATGAAAACGGGCATGAAAAAATCATATCCATACCCATTACCTGAAACCCAAGACTCACTTCAATATATATAAGTATTCCATCCGTCCATAAAAGATTGTCTTTCTAGGATTCAAAATTTGTTTATAAAAGATTGTCTTTCTCGATTTCTAATACAACTCTATCTCTCTCCTCCTTTACTTCTTCTCGATTTATGCGCACTATGTACTTTTACACCCTTCCTTAATTCCTGTGTCCAACTCCCAAAACATCAAACATTCTTGAATGGAGGGAGTAGTAAGTAGGCTGATTCCAAAATTTTGATGCGCGCGCCCACCCTGTTTGAAATCGACTATTGGCCTACCACATGCAAGTGGGCATGTGCCGCATAAGCTCCATCCAAGCAATAAACAATTCCACACCAGTTCATGGCCTTCTCCTCTTGTGTTCGCCCATCTATCTTTCTCTTTCTGTCTGCACACAGCGGAGCGCCAGAGCACGAATGGCGTCGTGGATAATGCGGCGCAGTGCCGCGGAGGAGCGCGAGCGGTGTGGCTAAACCACTGCAGAGAAGCACGAGCGGTGCGGCCACCTCACAGCCGACGCGGCTGCCAACCCTTCTCCAACCTCTAGTCGTCGCCTGCGCCGCCCCTTCTCCAGCCTCAGTTGGCCGTCAGAACTCATCCACATCCGCTACTCGCCGCTCCCTCAGATCCGTCGATGCCCCCAAGAAGCCTATGCCACGGACAAACGGATGTATCCGCGGGTATCCGTTACCTGCAGGAAATGGATACGGGCAAAGTTTTCTATCCATGGTGGATATCGGGTATGGGTTCGGATATGGAATATTAGTTATGGGTATGGATGTCTAGAGCGCGGATAGTTTATCCGTTGACATCTTTACCTTAGACAGTGATCCACAAAACCCAATATTCGACCAAGCGTGATACACATGCTAGTTTGTGTTGTGCAGTAGCTCCCTATGTCAAATAACAATGCATTTTAAATCTGTTCGCTTTCACAGCTAATCAGGATGCCAAACCAACTCTAAAAACTTTGATGCCAAATCAGCTAAAGTTATTACAATCAATTGAAAATTTTCAAATAATTATAAAGTGGATTAATTAATTTTGAACTATAAAGTGTCTTGGTACACATATCAACAACAAATATATAACGAGATACTACTTGTGGTTGGTCCAATTCTGCATTTCAATGTACTCAAATAATGGAAGGAACGACACACCTTGATCCTAATTCCAACGGTAGAGACACATAGAAAAGACGTTGCAAGTTTTACATTGGTCGAAAAATTCCCCATGACAACTGCGAGCTACCTGACACAAAACACTACAGATAGAAGAATACTTGACCATTGTCTCTACTCATCTTTGATGCTAACACCATCTTGTTCCTACTAGTTTAGATCAATCTCAATATCACTTATTTTCAAAACGAAAATTGTAACTCTCCATTCATTGATGTCACAAGCATCCGAACAATCTTATTATATGCCCTCACTGATCCCCTAATTCCAACGGGAATATACAAAGATAAGAATGAGATATCACAATAGAGCTTGAATTTCATCTTCATCTCTCTAATTAACCATAGCTGCAATGAGTTTGATCCTCGACATCAAATTCTTTTTCCATGACTAACTTAATCTTCCAAAATCGTTGGTTGGCAAGAAGCACATAACATTAGTGGATTGGCTGGCTACTGATTTCAAAAGAAACATGCAAAACAATGGTACGAGTACCAATATTCAGTGAGTGCTAATCTCCTAAGAAAACTAAGGCCATTAATATATCATACACCATGTGAAACGACAATACACATATACGCGATGAGAGGAACTAGGGACTACCTTGCTGTGTAGGTCTCGGGCTTTAGATGCATGGATTGCATCGAGTTGGGACAGAGAGCACGTCTGCCAGGTTGACGCAGAAACAGAGGGGTAAAGCGGCGCTGTGCAGACCAATGCCCGTCAAGAAAACACCGTCGTTGCTGGAGTACGAAGGAGATTGATGGAACACTAGGGAGATCAATGGCGCTGGAGCACGAAGGAGGTCGACAGCGCCAGAGCGGATTGGCGAGGCACAAACGAGTCAGGATTCAGGAGATCGGAGGAGGCATCACCGCCACTTGCATGTGTCACTTGGGTTACCTAGCCGACGCACTGGGTCGACTCACACTGACCCAACATTTTAGGGCCCATTCATTTTCACCAGGAATGGAGGGGTTGAATGGGAATGATTAGGATTAAATCCTCAAATCACTTGTAAAGAATTTAATTCATCTCATTCCTTCCCAATCCTACTCCACTTGGGAATAACCGAACAGAGCATTAGTGGGTTCGACCAGAAAGGCAATTACATTGTGTTTCACATTTTGAGTATTGGGGCGCTGCTGGGTTGGCGTAATTAAACCCTGCATCGCCAATGGTTGGTGACCGGAATTGGCTGTGGGCATGTACCATTTGCTGTACGTGAATGGAAGTTAGTGGAGGTGTAGGTCGTACCACCTTGTCACGAGTTGGTTGGAACATGTCTGCCCGAGCCCCTGAGCTTGAGCGTACGTGTACAACTCATTTTCTTGGTTTCTTCGTCCAGATAACTGGCATCGTAACACATTGGCGATTCAAACTAGGTTTGCACAGAAAGAAGCTTCTGTTAAGACCGTGCTGTTGACAGGTAAAAAAGTCAAAGTCACCACACGTAAGAGGACCTGTCCTGTTTTGACCAACGAACCGTATGCATGCGCGTCCTCTGGCGTCACTGGCAGCATTGGCCCGGCTTGTGTGACTGCCACAAGTACAATCCCCGGACCCGGGGAACTTTCCATCCACAGCCGCTGGTGACAGCAGTCGCAAGTGGACAATGCGTCACAGATCTTTCAGGAATTAAATATAGGTTTAGGGGTGTGTATTTCTAATTTTTATTAGTTTTTTGAGATTTAAAAGCTAGATGATCCTAAAAATGAGAAGTTAAAAGTATTTTTTTATGAGCTTCTCTACTTCTCGCTTTTGAGATCATCCAACTTTTGGATATCCTAAAAACTAATTTAAAAAAGTGACGAAAAGCTGAAATAAACATCCCTTAAGCTTAAAAAACACATGTTTTAGAAAAAAATATTACTACAGATTTGAGATGACATATTTTAGAAAAAAAGAAAACAAATCACTACAGATTTGAGTCATTTATCTCATCCAAATTTGTCTGGGGTATTAGACTAAGACCCTGTTTATTTGAACTTTTCAGCTAGTTTTTCTAGCCAAAAAGCAAAAAGCTGAAATAAATATGAAAAAATAAAGCCAACTTTTGCAACATTGAAAAGCAAATTTCTGAAAAAATGAACTAAACGCACACAGAGGATTGCTTTTTAAGTTTTTGATGTGTAAAGAAACAATATATAAAATTAGAAAAGACAACATCGAAATTCCACATGATAACATTTCAACTAGCCACTGGCCATCTTTTTCAAAAACTCAAAATCTTCAGCCCAAACAAACATGCCCTCAAAAGGTAAGTTAGGTATGTGTTATTCAAGTTCATACACTGAGGATATGAATAAGAGAGATGGTTGGAGGGTTGTAGTCGAGGAGGGGTATATTGACAAAGTTGAAAAGTAAGAATCATGCAAGTTGTTGGTGAAGATTGAATGATGGAGAATGTTGGTTACATGATAATCGAATGATTAACATTGATCCCAGTCTTTGTTTCAAGTAAAAT
>VSTD030004016.1:0-10537 GCA_008808055.3 Sporobolus alterniflorus
CCGATCTCCAAGTGCCTTTTGGGTTCATTAGATGATGACCAGGAACAGTAGAGGTGGCATGGAAGGTTCGAGTTGATCTCGATCCGTATATATACTTGGTGGATTGGATCACAAGCTCCAAGTTGCACACTGTATATCAGCAAGCTCTATCACGCGTACGTATCCAAACATGGAAGGTTTTCCGCTGTGCGCTGTCATGCATGTACTGAATACTGATACGTGGCGTGTCCAAGGCCGGCGACGGCGAAGCTGCCGTTAGAAATCATTGCCACCGCGAGATTATCCTCCCTGGTTAGTGTATGCCGGAATGTTTCAGATTGGGGGCTGTCCACATTTAAATGAAACAGAACAAGATCCTTTGGGGGTGTGAACGAGGAGAAAGAGATCGAGTTGGATGCGGGCCAAGCATTAAACTCCCGTAGAAACGTGGTAGTAGGTGTTTAGTCGACGGGAATTGACCAGCGAATTCTTCCCGCCATGCATGCTCCTGCATGCGAGGCTTCGTAACTCGCTTTCGCCGGCCGGTGGCGGCGTCGCCGTCATGGTTGGTTCAGTTGAGGTGTGCGGCCGGAGGAAGAGGGAAAGCAGGCGTTGGCGTGCCAGGACGGTGGCGAGCATTAACGCAGACGCGTTTCCTGTTCTAGCAGCAGTACGTAGCTATATACTGTATACAGTAGTCCTTTGCTCCTATCCTACTGAACCTGAAAAAACATAAAAAGTTTGCACACGCACGTACTGCAATCCTTTCATTCTCTCCCTCCCACTGCACAGTCCCATCCGTACCGATACAGAGGAAGCCATGGACGCCAGCAGCAGCAGGAGGAGAGCCTCCCGTCGCGTGGCCGTCGCCGTGGTTCGCGGCATGCTCACCTTCGTCTTCGCAACAGGCCAGTCTCAATTAGCATCATATGCGCTAGCTTATGGTTCTGTTCGTGGATGAAAACTCATATATATACGCATATGTTCTTTCCTTTATCTAGATATATGCGTATATATACTCATATATATACGCATATGTTCGATACACCATTGCCTAGATCATTGTTCTTTCCTTTGTCGCTTGATTTGAGAGGGGCACGCATACAGTAGGTAGCATGACTGTAAATATGTATAGAGACTCGAGGAACATGTCTGTAAATTAATGATCGCCGTAACTGTGTCACAGTGACTCTGAACTAGAATTTCGTGCTGATAATGGTTGTTTGGAACAGATGACGCAGCTGTAGACCTGAACTTTGACTTCCCGACAAAATGTAACTGTCAGCTCTGAATGGTGCATGGGAAAAATAGGCATAAGAAATTGCCATCATGACCAGCGAGCTAGCAAAGCGAACTCGTCGTCTTCATCTTCGTCCTCTTCAACATTCAAAACATTGGTCTGCATTACGGACGGAGCGCAAAACAGTCCGGCCGGAGAAGGAGGCGCGTCGGAGGTACAGGAGACGCGCCGGATGGAACAGGGAGGCGCACGTTCGTCGGGTCTCAGGCAGGGCAGGCCGCGCCGGAGGGAACAGGGTCGTTCGTCACAGCCGGGCAGGGTAGCACGCCGGAGGGCGCCGCACAGGAAGGCGCCGTTCGCAAGATCGCAAAGGCGGATCTGTGCGAAACTGGAGGGTTGACTTTTTTAACTAACGGCAGTAAATATTTGACAACTTGATGTCTATGTTTATTTTGAGGAATTTTAAAAGATGTACTCAAACACAGTCCTTACATACTATTCTGCTGCCACTTGAGGAGTCAGTTCTTGCAGCATCACCAGGAGAATAATGAGTATCACACAATTTGAAAAGTACCGCCGCCTTCAATTTCTTCTTTGATTCAGACACCGTCCACCCCTACGTCACCACTCGCTGTCCTGCCGACCACCCATAGTCGAGGTGGCGTCACACCGTCTAACCGTTACTGCTCTTTGAGCTCCTTCTATGATCAGAGTTGACGCTCCACCAACCACCCACCACCCCTAACTTAACGTTGTCACCACTACATCCCGCTACTCACTCTTCCGATGTGCTCCATCACTGTCACCCTCACCACCGTCACGCTGCTGGATCGGTCCAACCCTAGGACAGACCGGGCCGCATGGGGAGGGGCCGCACGGTCCGTGCTGGGAGCGACCCGTGGCCTGGCTAGATTTTTGGATTTGAAAAGCTGTGTGATTTTCTTTTTGCATATGCCATTTTCATTTAGAGATCGAGCAGAGCTCCCATTTCAACCTCTCTATCCAGATGCGTTGGGCCTACCCAAATGGCCATACGGCCCAAAGGCCCGCACGACGAGGAGACGGAGAGGAGAGAAATCAGGGTGCTCCCAGCTCCCCTCTTCCACCTTCTTGAGCCAGAAGCAAAGCCTCATCGGTGGCACCGAGCCGCAGTGCCTCGCCTCGCCGCCGCCGGTAAGATGACTGCCGACGTGCAGATGAAGGACACCGAGCCGCAGCCGGCCGCTTCTCCGCCCGCCGCAGTCTCCGCCCTGCACCGTAAGCTCCCCCCTCTCTCCGCGACCCTAGTTTGTATTCCCCGGATTCGGCGTGGCTGACGCGTCGCTTCTTCCAGATCTGAAGGAGGTCGCATCGGTGATCGAGGCCGGCTCGCTGTCCAAGGAGGTCCGCCGGGTCTCCCGCGCCGTCCGCCTCACCGTCGCGCTCCGCCGCCGCCTCGTCGCGCGGGACGTCTCCGCCTTCCTCGCCTTCGCGCTGCCCGCGTCCTCCGACGCCTACGCCCGCCTCTCCGCCCTGCTTCCCAAGGTAAAGTTTTCCTTATCACCCTGGCCTCAACCAGAGTAGACAAACTAGAGTCTACTTCTCACGAGTAGTGCTGCAATTGACATCCTGATAGCTTGTAACACGGCCTCAACCAGAGGAGACAAACAAGCAGCAGGGATAGCGAATTGGAAGTCATTCCTGGAGGCACAGTTTAGTTGTGTGTCTCTGCATTTGTTGCTTTGGTAGATAGGATGTCAAATAGAACAAATTGCTCACAATTTGGTATATGCAATGGATCTGTTATTCTTTTGCGTTTTATGATCTGAAATCCCTGCTGCTTGTTTGACAGTTTATAGTTAGAACATGCTAGGCACTAGCTACCAGTTATTACTAAGTTTTTTTTTCAAAAAAAGAGAGTCAAAGAATAAGAAGCCTGAGAATTGTTTCATTTATCATATACACGCTCTTCATGTTCATTTCCATATTTCAGGAAGATGACACTGAGATGGACGTTGATGCTGCAGCTCCGGCAACTCTCGCTGCGATCAAGCATGGTCTCCCTGAGATTGAAATTTATTGCTACTTGCTTGTTCTGATTTTCCTGGTTGATCAGAAGAAATATGATGAGGTACACCTTAGACAGCTCCTTTTTTACCTAAAGAAGAAGAAGAAATCCTCTGAAGCCCATTAATT
This sequence comes from Sporobolus alterniflorus, assembly GCA_008808055.3. Taxonomy (NCBI): domain Eukaryota; kingdom Viridiplantae; phylum Streptophyta; class Magnoliopsida; order Poales; family Poaceae; genus Sporobolus; species Sporobolus alterniflorus. Next base: position 3,395 of record VSTD030004016.1, read on the forward strand.
TGAAGTTCTCCATTTGTCTTAAAGGCTAAAGCATGTGCAAACGCAAGCATCACTCGCCTGAAGAACTTGAACAGGAGAACTGTTGATGTTTTGGCTTCTCGGCTGTACTTTTATTACTCCTATGTGTATGAACTTACCAAGAGCCTTGCCGAAATCCGTGGGTAAGCCAACTTATGTCCACGCTCACATCTCGCTATAAAAAGCAACCTTGATAGTTTTCCAGGATTTCTTGTTTCATTTTCCCCGCCTTGGTTTTTCTTTCAGGAACCTCCTTGCATTACACAGAATGGCAACTTTGCACCATGATGAGCTAGGCCAGGTAATTCTGATTTCCTGCTTTGCACCATGATGTTGTGCTGTAGCTAATGTTTGCTTAATGCATTTTTTCTTGGTTGCAGGAAACTCTGCTCAATCTCCTCCTTCGCAACTACCTCCACTACAACCTGTATGATCAGGCAGAAAAGCTGAGATCAAAGGCTCCGCGTTTTGAGGCTCATTCAAACCAGCAAGTAATTCATCTCCTTACTCATTTATTGTGTTACAATTTACTCCCTCTGTTCTGAAATTGTTGTCCCCGGTTAGTTTAAATTGAACTAACCGACGACAACGATTTCAGAGCACAGAAAGTACAACATATGGAGTTGTTTTGTTCTGGATATTCTGTTTGTCAATTATTCCTGCTGAAAATTCAACTGTTTGTGGTGGTTGCCTTGGTTTTATAGGGAAGGCTAAGAAAATGCTAACAATTTCTTTACTTGTAGTTCTGCCGATACCTGTTCTACTTGGGCAAAATTAGGACAATTCAGTTGGAGTACACTGATGCTAAAGAAAGCCTGCTGCAAGCTGCTCAGAAGGCACCCGCATCAGCACTTGGTTTCCGGATCCAGTGCAACAAATGGGCCATCTTGGTGAGGCTTCTTTTAGGGGAGATTCCAGAAAGGACTGTCTTCATGCAGAAAGGGATGAAGAAAGCTTTGACACCATATTTTGAGCTTACAAACGTAAGTAACCGGCCTACCTTGAGAGTTCATGATACGGCAGGTCATGATCATTCTACTTATATATTTCCTTCTGCAGGCTGTCAGGGTTGGGGATTTGGAGCTGTTCAGGTCTGTGGCAGACAAATTTGCAAGCACATTCAGTGCTGACAGGACTCGCAATTTAATTGTGAGACTGCGTCATAATGTCATTAGAACTGGGCTTCACAATATTAGCATTTCATACTCAAGGATCTCCCTCTCGGACATTGCAAAGAAGCTAAGGCTAGACACAAAGGACCCTGTTGCTGATGCGGAGAGCATTGTAGCAAAGGCTATCAGAGATGGCGCAATTGATGCCACCATCGATCATGCAAATGGCTGGATGGTGTCGAAGGAAACTGGTGACATATACTCGACAAACGAGCCCCGACTTGCATTCAACTCGAGAATTGCCTTCTGCCTCAATATGCACAATGAGGCAATAAAGGCGATGCGGTTCCCTCCTAATTCTCACAAGGAGAAGGAGAGTGCTGAGAGGAGGCGTGAGAGGCTTCAGCAGGAGGAGGAATTGGCAAAACACATGGCTGAGGAGGAGGACGACGACTTTTGAATCGGTGGCTGATTCAGGAGCACCACATTCTTCAATTCATCTGGCATCTCCTCACCAGTGTTATTTGAACCGTGCAGATTTCGTCTGCTGTACTTTTATATTTCTCATGTCAGAATTTTATGTTAGTAGCTCGCATATGTTATGTGAGGGATTCTTTTTGCCATCCGTGTGATGTTACTGTTTTAGACATGACGATCTGGCTACCTTGCGGGTATGGTCTAGTCCGTGTGTCTCACCATGCCTGTTGCGTCATGTGGTTAAACTGTATGTGGAGATGTTTCCCTCCGGTTTTGCAGCACGGAACAGTATGGTGTTTTTATAATTTTTGAGGGATGGATGGATAGCATGACGGCCCCTGCGTGCACTCGGAAGACCGAAGAGAAGGGAAGACTTGGGAAACATGTAGAACAGGCCAGGCTTTTTTCAGCCCCAAAAGGATTGGGCTGTAGTGTGTCTCTAGATGATCCTTTGGACTCCACATAGCAGATAGATGTAGCATTCCATCGCAAAGGACAAGGGTGGTAGCAGGTAGGTAGCTAGGCTCACAAAGTCAGAATAGCGCGCGCATGCATTTCACCTTTTGCATGCATACAGTATATCTCCGTAATGGTAGGCACGTACTGTACAGAATGCATGCATGCATGCTAAAACAACACATGTGCTGATAATATGGTGTACTAGTATATTGATAGGGTACTAGTATCAACTTTAATTGCACTGAATTCTTCTTGGATCATTTCCAAGAGATGGAGAAACGATCTCGATCGACACAACAAGCAGCTCCGATCCGGATACACGATCGATCATAGCCTAAACCAGCAATTTCTTCTATACCAAGCTAGCTAGTCCCTGCTAATCAGGAACAAGTGTCCACAGGAATAAGTACTTAATCTCTCTCTCCCTTTCTCTACTTCTTCCTCGCCTCCCTCCCGGCCCCCGCCGGCGGCGGCTTGCTGGGCCTACGCTTCTCCTTGCTTCCGCCGCCGACCTCCCCGATCGGCTTCGGCTCCGTGGCCACGTAGATCTCCGAGACGGGGCGATACCGCTTGTTCCTCCGCCCCCCGCCCACCTCCTGCTCGTCGTCGTCGTCCCCGGCCGCCGCCGCCAGCTGGCCAGCAGAGGCCGCGTTGTTCACGGAGCTTGGGGACGAGGAGGAGGCCGACGCCGCGGACCCGACGGAGCTGCTCTGGCTGAGGCGGATGAGGTGCTCCGCCGCGGCGAGCTCCAGCGCGGTGGCCGGCCTGCCGGCGCGCGGGCGTCCGCTTCTCCCGCCATGCTCGGCCCGGGGGCGGTGGTACCTGGTGCGTGGGTGGACGGATGGATCGCCGAGCTAGGAGGAGGACTACTGGACAGGCTCCGGCTCCGCCGGCCGGTTGATTTTGCGTGTGCGCACGCTGCCTTCTCTCTCCTCCACTTTCTCTCTGATGTTTTTGTTCGGCTAGCCGAGGGCCTCAAGGCTAAATTTTGCCTTGGTCGAAAGAAAGAGATGGGGCTTTGTGCAAAAGCACCTGGCGCGGCAAGGCAACCAGCCACGATTCCTCCCCCCCAGGGTACCGACAGAAATGTGTGCCATAAACCTCAGGGTCCTCGATGCGATGGTGAATTGAGTTCATTTCTGTAAACAGTAAGGGGTGTTTGTGGAAAACCGCAAGAAACTGTAGCTTGGGTTCACGGCCCACCGAAATTTCTACAGGCCCAAGAGCAGCCCAGTGAACCCCGTCGCTCAGCTGCTTCCGCGCCTGTGCCGGCAGTGGGGTACAGTATCCATTCATGTCGCTACTGCTAGTATCTACCCCCACCATCCAACTTGTGGGCCCCGCGTAAGGCAAACCTTGGCCTCGGCCAGCTTCTCTCCCCCCACCCTCACCCGCCTCTCCTCCCGTCCCCATGGCCTCCATCGCCGGATCCGCCCTCGCCTTCGCCAGGCCCCTCAAGGTACTGCTATCTCGCCCTTCCAGATCCGCGTCTCCCCTTCCCGTTAGCACGATCTATACGCCGCGCACTTGCAGGGGGTTAAAGTCTGCCTCTGTTTCTCGCCCACCCGCCATCTGACCCGACTTTTGTTTCGTCATCTCTTCGGCCCTGATCATGTGATTCGTTCGTTCCTACTCTACTTCATAGTGTCCAGGCTATGTTACTCTTGGTCATTTCGGCTTCATCTCAGTGCCCGACAGATTATCTAAATTCCAGATCCCTCAATAAATGCGGCTTTAGTTTTTTTTTTCAGCTAGCGTTACATGTAAGTGGCTGACTGATTGTCGGATGTCTCACGCCTGCCTGATTAATTTAATAATCTACATGTTAAATGATAGAGAAATTGAGGTAAGAAACAAAAAAAACTCATGCTACAGATCGCTAGTGTGAATAGTAAGGAACCTATCTTCTTCTTTTCTTTTCTTCAGATTAACACGTTACACGGTTTCTTTGTTGTCCTAACAAGTCTGCGACTTCGATTGCAGGCAGCCAACACTCAGTCGGTTTCTTTGTTGTCCTAACAAGTCTGCGACTTCGATTGCAGGCAGCCAACACTCAGTCACTCTCATTCGCGCCTGCGAGGAAGGGTAATGCGTTCCTCCGCCTGCAGCCGGTGCCCTTGAGATTCGCCGTCTCATGTGCAGTGAGTTTCCTTTCCCCCCGCACATCACATCTGAAATGTTGTTTTTTCCTGCAACAAACCTACCAATGTACTGCCCACTAAATTCGTAACAGGTGTGAATTGCTGATGAAATTAATTTGGTTTCTTTTTTTTAACTTCCATTGATGATTGCCTCTGTAACTGTCGTGGACTCCCTTCACGAAATTGTGGACTCCCTCCGTCCTCAAACATTTGTCGTTCTTTAGTACAAAAATGAACTAAAGAATGAAAAACATTTGGGGACGGAGGGAGTATTAGGAAGACGAAGCTGATCACTCAGTATTCAGTAAGTTGTTAGTTTGTTAGCGAAAGATAAGATTAGTTAGTTGGTTTGTTAGCAGGAACCTGCTTCCTGAGCAATTTGAGGAATTCTAGCCACAACAGTAGTAGCATAAGAGGGGGTTTTTTATGTATTTTTGTTGGAGTTTTTGGTACTGTAGGTTGTTAACCAATTTAGCATGACAAGCACTCTCTTGCATTTGGTTTTAGCAATACCCAGCAACCGTTTATAACGTGCACTCTGGCAGGCCAAAAAGGATACGGTGGACAAGGTCTGTGGAATCGTGAAGAAGCAGCTTGCTCTTGCCGAGGACGCACAGGTCTCTGGTGCTTCCAAGTTCTCTGAACTTGGTGCTGATTCACTGGATACGGTAATCCTACCGTCGATATTCCTCATCGATCATGTCTCGATTGTTCCTAATCATGAACATGTTGCTCTAATGGGGTCAAAGGCCACAGTGCAGTTCTTTGTTAAGATTTGTGTATGGTTGTGCCGGAATCTATTACTTCCTAGCTTTGTGTAACTGGATTTTCCTTTGCTTTTTATTACCTGAGAATTTTTTGTGTAGTTACAAAGGGGATGGACTCCTCCCTTTTATTCGCCCAACTGTTCTGAGATTTTGATACTCATCCAGTACTCATTTACTTGACTTTTAGGATACCTGGAGATCAAAGGTCTCAACTAAATCGTCTGTCCTATACATTAAGTACTGGAGGGACTATAGCACTCGACTCCACTGTTCATATACCTGTGGCCTGTAGGAAGGATCCTCGGTTTATTATGCCAACCTTAGTGTGAACTGGACTAGATATATGACGTCTAACATTGAACACATGCGTGAATTAAAAACTGTTGTTACATTATATTCGTGTAGCCTGAAGAGCTCACTTTGTTTCAAATATTTTCCTCAAGTTCTACAACTTTTTTCTTTTCCTGGATCTGTTTGCAGGTCGAGATTGTGATGGGCCTTGAGGAGGAGTTTGGGATCACTGTGGAAGAGTCGAGTGCACAGACAATCGCGACCGTTGAAGATGCAGCCGAACATGTACATAGGTGTAAATGGGGTATCTCACCGGTGATCCGTTTGGATGGAGGGAACAGCTGCAGTGAATTGAGATTTGATGTGAAGGGTCTTCTCCTCGCTGAACATCTCCCACACGTTGTCCTGCGCCGTCTGGTCGGCGAAGTGGAACGTCCGCTGGTTGTGCTGCGCGTTCACCTGCACCATCCATATGCATTCTCATCATCCATCGTCCATGGCCGACCGACCGAAGAACTAACTGGAGCCCATGCACATGTACGTGCTGCGTGCTGAAGACGACGGTCTTGCAGTCCGGGAGGATGCTGATGGAGTGGCGCGGCACGAAGTACTGCTGCCCGCGGAACGCCACCGTGACGTCGTCCTTGATGTTGTGGTTGGACAGGAACGCCAGGCACACGCTCTGCTCCGGCAGCTCGAACACGCGGGCCTCCACGTCCTTCTGCAACGGCTGCGTGGCCGGCGCGCCCCAGAGCAGGGCCTTCTTGCACAGGCGCAGCGCTTGGTGGAGGTCCCTCAGATGGCCCCACGCGGGGGGACATGGCGAGCGCGGACGTATGGATGAAACCCCACTGGGCCGCAATTCGTTGGTCTTACGGGCCCAACTGCTGATCCTCAAAGCAGATGGGCCGAATAGACCTGGGCTTTGATTACTAGTCTGCAGGCCCCGCGTGGCCCAACGTAACCGACGGACTGCCCCGTCGTTATCTCCGCAGCCCCGATCTCGAGACCAGCGGTCATGGCGGCCCCGGTGGTGGACGCCGACTACCTGCGCCAGGTCGACAGGGCGCGCCGCGAACTCCGCGCCCTCGTCTCCGTCAAGGGATGCGCTCCCATCATGCTCCGCCTCGCACATCCTGCTCTGATCGTTCTGGATCACCCGCGCCCGCCCATACTGGACTCTGCTCTCTTTGACATCCGGGACTCACTTGCAGGTGGCACGACGCTGGAACCTACGACGTCAGCACCAAGACCGGTGGCGCGAATGCTTCCATTAGACTCGAGGAAGAGTACAGCCATGGTGCGAATGCTGGTCTGAAGACTGCGATGGATATCCTTGGTATGCATATCGTTTATGCTCTCTCTTTGTTTCTGCAGTCCTGTTTCTTCCTAAAGTATTAACAGCTTGTTTCAAAGCTGTGTGACTGATGACTTTGAAGAATCATCGTCCGGTCCGCAGTTTCTATTTTTGATTTCATCAACTGAAGAACATTTTTCCTTGGTTTTGGGCCTCTGCTATTTTCTTTCAGAGTACAAATCTAAAATATCTGAATTTTCATGTAAAATTTTTTTGGGATCATAAGCTGGGAGAACTACAGAGTACCTGTTCTCTTAAAACTATGGATTTGTAGTTCTATGCCCAGTCACGTGGTTACCATCCATTTCGTTTTACCTGTCACCACCTAGTTCAAAAATGAACTGACAAGTATTTCGAAACAGAGGTAGTGCCGTATTGAAATTTCTCTTGTAGGGAGTACTATATCTGACTCCCCTTTTGTCATTTTTGAGCTTTTGGTAATGGGTGTGATACTAATCAAACTAGTTAATGTAAATACTTAATCCCTACATTCTGTTTTTCACGTTGTTGTTTACCTCAAA
>VSTD030004017.1:0-10536 GCA_008808055.3 Sporobolus alterniflorus
CGAGCATCATCCACCCAAAATGTCAAATTTAAATAAGTACACTCAATTAATGAAGCATGTGTGGCAGGCTATAGACGAGGCCTAGCTCACTTGATTAGATTCCTAGTGGTATAATTAAACCATCCAGATACAAATCCTAGATTTGATATGACTGTTACAGTTACAACTAATTGTTTTTTCAGTGGTAGGCAGTGTCTTTGTTGACAGCGAGATGTTTTTGTTGACTGAGAATCTTAAAATCAATTCGACCCAACAAATTCAGAAGTGCTCATAGGATATGTACATGTGTTCATAGTGGTGAATGCTTATAGATGTATAAATATCTGTTTCTACACTGTGTTCAAAAAATCACGTGTGGCTGACAGACGACTCTAGGTCTTTTCCTACTCCACTCGAGTGCCTGGCTGCAAGTCCTATACACTGTAAATATAATCTCAAATTTACCTACGGAATCATCTGCATTTTATCGAGATTCACTCATGCCTTCAAATAGACTCACCTATCAAGAAGAAAGAAAGCTTAAAATATTGATATGCACAGCAGGTTACGGTGGTTGTAGTGTATGAGTTGTTTGTACGTATATGAATATCTTCTTCTAAACTGTGTTTAAAAAAATCACATGTGACAGACAAACTCTAGGTCTTTTGCTCGTCCACACTCCGGTGCCTGGCTGAAGTCCTATGCGCTTTGAATATATTCTCAAATTTCTTGGAAAGGGTCGAATCATCTGCATTTTATCGTGATTCACTCATGCTTTCAAAGTCTAACTTTGATTCACCGATCAAGAAGAAAGACAGTTTAAAATATTGATATGCAGCGGTCGTATGTGTATCAATATCTGCTTCTATACTGTATTTCAAGAAAAAAATCACGTGTAGCAGACAGACTCTATGTCTTTTCTACTCCACTCGAGTGCCTGGCTGCAAGTCCTATGCGCTTTGAATATATTCTCAAATTTCTTGGAAACGGTGCTCGAGGGAATCATCCGCATTTTATCGAGACTCAATCAGCCCTTCAAAGTCTAACTTTGAAAGCTTAAAATATTGATATGTATGGTAGGCTCATGGTGTTCTATGTGTAGGAGTACAAACTTCTGTACTGTGTTTTAAAAAAAGAATCACGTGATACAGACTCTAGGTCTTCTACTTCGCTGGAGTGCCTGGCTGCAAGTCCTATGCACTTTGAATATATTTTTAAACTAGTTGATAACCTCGTATGATACTTTAGAATTTTAAGATATCTTATATCTATTACATGTTGATTATAATTCAAGTAAAAGATAATTAAATTTAAAATGATAATATTATTACACTGAAATATGATCATAAAACAATAAAATAAATTTAAGTATATCCTTTCGATCTAGAGAGTGGTCACAGCTCATAATACAGTTGATTAGCTCATGTGCCCATAAATCTTGATATATTGTAAATATAACCATGTTCAAATAAATAGTAAATTAAGTTAATTTAAAATTTTCTTCAAAATATATACAAATGAGATCTTATTTTGATCATCTCGTCACGTAGAATATAATGGTAAAAACAGAATTTAAAATAAATATCATATAAATGAGGTTGATCATTTTAAAGTTTGTTTACTTTGTAGTGATGATATGACAGCTGGTGTGGATCACTTGCATATCAAGAGAATTCATTAGTGAGTTTCTCTTATATAGTTATAGAGGATTTTTTGGAAAAGGGTGATCGTGGATCTAGGGAATCATCTGCATTTTATCAAGATTCACTCATACCTTTAAAGTCTAACTTTGATTCACTGATCAAGAAAAAAGAAACCTGAAAATATTGATATACACGGCAGGCTCACTTTTGTCATGGTCGGTGTGCGCATGATCTGAGGGCCGAATGAAAGAACAGAAAGCATCCCGAAGAGCATCGACACCAGTACGTTACAACATTGACAATACGAGCAACACATCAAAGAGCTGATTTTCAGCGACCGACCCCTTTATTAATGTTATGATGCCAACACTACAGAAACCAACTCAATTTCAGAGGCAAAATTAATTTTCGGTGGCTTTAGGAGAAACCACAAAAAAATCTTTTAGTTTTGTCAGGCTGAAAAAACCGCTACAAATTAACTTATTTTCGATGGCCAGTGCATAAGTAGTGTGTTAGCTACGCTGCTCAGAAGCAGCAAATGCAGGAGCCTTCAACAATTTGCATCCGGTGCATTTACAATGTTAGAATTAAACCCTCATGTATCGTGTCAATGTATGTGTGCGCATTTTGTTTCAGTCAGTGTAGGGAGTGTGTTTAGGGGCCAAGCACCCGGGCATGTCGGGGCTGAGAGTTGTGGGTGCGTGCCGTGGTAGAACTGGTAGGCAGTGCGCGCATGTCGTGGGCGCGCCGAGTGCGCGCGTGCGCGGCTCACGTTGCACAGGTCGTGGCGTGAGCCATTGGCGTGACATGTGGTTGATGACGTGCGTCACGTGTTGCTCAGATCAAAGAGCGACTCAAGGCTATAAAAACAGAGCCGAGAGATCCAGGTCTGGTTGCCGTGGTAGTGTGAATTTTGTGCATTTGCGTTCCCCTGTTTCTTCCACTGATAACCGCTCCTCTGCTTCCTGTGTGATCGAGCGATCATTGTTCTAACAATTGGTATCAGAGCTGCGTTTGTGAATCCTGGGAGAGGAGATCATGGCTGGAGGTTCGGTGACTCCACCCCACGATCGTCCGAGGTCGTTGTCACCGGTTCTATGCAGGTTGCATCACAGCGACGGGGAGGTTGTGACCGAGCGCGAGGTGGAGAAAGCTAGCGCATCGATCGTCTACCCCATCATCACGTGCACGAATTACTCAGAGTGGGCTCTGGTAATGCATGTTAACCTACAGGTGGCGGGCTTGTGGGACGCCATCAACAAGGGCTCCGATGATTACCGCAACGACCGGAGTACGACTGTGTTTCAGTCGGTGCAGGGAGTGTGTTTAGGGGCCAAGCACCTGGGCATGTCGGGGCTGACAGTTGTGGGCGCGCGCCGTGGTAGAACTGGTAGGCGGTGCACGCACGTCATGGGCGCGTCGAGTGCGCACGTGCGGGGCTCATGTTGCACAGGTCATGGCGTGAGCCATTGGCATGACATGTGGTGGATGACATGCGTCGCGCATTGTTCAGATCAAAGAGCGACTCAAGCCTATAAAAACAGAGCTGAGAGCTCCGGGTCTGGTTGCCGTGGGCAGTGTGAATTTTATGCATTCGTGTTCCCCTATTTCTTCCACCGATAACCGCTCCTCTGCTTCCTGTGTGATCGAGCAATCATTGTTCCAACAATTGGTATCAGAGTCGCGTTTGTGGATCCTGGGAGAGGAGATCATGGCTGGAGGTTGGGTGACTCCACCGCACGATCGTCTGAGGTCATTGTCGCCGGTTCCACGCAGGTTGCGTCACAGCGACCGGGAGGTTGTGATCGAGTGCATGGTGGAGAAAGCCAGCACATCGATCATCTACCCCATCATCACACGCACGAATTACTCAGAGTGGGCTCTGGTAATGCAAGTGCTCTGACGATTACCGCGATGACTGGAACGCACTGGCGGCGCTACTTCGGGCGGTTCCACCAGAGATGCAAGCAGGTCTTGCGGTGAAGGAGCTGGCGAAGGAGGCATGGGAGGCGATCAGTAGCATGCGGGTCGGCGCGGATAAGGTGAAGGAGGTGAACGCCGAGAAGCTCTGGCAGGAAGTTGAAGACATCACGTTCAAGTCCGGTGAGTGTGTGGAGGAGTTCGCTATGCGAATTTCTTCTCTGGCGAAGTAGGTCAGCTTGCTTGGAGATGAGATCCCAGACAAGAAGGTCATCAAGAAGATGTTGCAGTCGATGCCGGACCACCTCAAGTAGGTGGCCATCTCCATGGAAATCCTGCTCGATCTAGACGCGCTCTCGATTGGAGAGCCGGCGGAAGAAAAAGGCTGCACCATTTGCATCTTACACGGACGGGCAACTACTGCTCATGGAGGAGCAGTGGAAGGCGTGGTCAAAGCATCAGTGGGCAAGAAGTTAGGCAGACACAGTAACAGCAGCGGTGGCGGTGGTGGCGGCGGAAGCCATGGCTGTGGCCTTGGGCGAGGTGGAGGTCGTGGTGACATGTGAACTGATTCGCTTGAAAAGCGGGAAGAAGGGGGTGCCCCAAGGAATGCATATCCAAAAAGAAAACGGGTGAGGCCCACTTGGCCCAAGAGGAGGAGTCAGCTTTGATGCTGATCGAGCGAGGGGAAATTCACTTTGAATCAAACTCGCACGGGGCTGGTGTCGCTCCAAAACCTATCGTCTTGCCAAGCGCATCTACTCCGGTGATGGCAGTGGGGGTGCTCGGGCTCTTGACAGCAGCTCTGAGCCCAGTGCATCTGGTGGAGGAGAAGGTGTTCGCACACTTTAGTGACGAGGAGAAGAGGGAGAGCAAGCGCTAGGTGCTGGACAGTGGCGTGTCGAACCATATGATAGGAGTACGAGATGCCTTTGCCAAGCTTGACTCCAATGTTCACAGCACCATCAAGTTTGGGGATGGTTCAATCATGGAGATAGAAGGTGCTGGGATCATGCTCTTCGTCTACAAAAATGGTGAGCATCATTCCCTCACAGGAGTTTACTTGATTCCCATATTGATGACCAATATTTTGAGTCTGGGTCAATTGGACGAAATTGGCTATGAGATTGTTATTTGTGATACCATGATGCATGTGAGTGATGAGCAGAGGAGACTGCTAGCCATGGTGTGGAGGGTGCCCAATCACCTGTATGTTTTGTACGTGGAGGTGGTGCAGCTTGTCAGTTAAATGGCGAAGGGGACAGAGTGTGCGTGGCTCTGGCACGCACGGTTCGGCCATTTGAATTTCAGGGCACTAAGAAGTCCTGCTCACCGAGGAGATGGTGAGAGGATTGCCAGAGATAAAGCATGTAGAGCAGGTGTGCGTCATCTATCTGTCTGATTGGAAAACAGAGGCGGACACCATTTCTGCGTCAGGCTCAAACTCAAGCTGAAGAAGTGCTAGAACTGATCCATGGGGATCTATGTGAGCCGATTACTCCAACAACTCCCAGTGGGAACAAGTATTTCATTCTGTTAGTGGATGATGTCAGTCGTTACATGTGGGTGAAAGCACTGAGAAGCAAGGATGCAGTAGCAGAGGCGATCAAGTTGTATCGGGTGTCTACAGAGGCCTAGTCTGGTAGAAGATTAATTTTTTTCTGCTCGAATAAAGGCGGGGAATTCAACTCAAAAGATTTCACTAAGCATTGTGGGGAACACGGTGTGAGGTGGCAGCTCACGGTGCCATGCAGCCCCAAACAAAATGGCATCATCACCGAAGGAATCAGACCGTGGTAGGCACGGCTAGAAGTATGATGAAGTCAAAGGGTTTGCTAGGAGAATTCTGGGCCAAGGTAGTTGCAACAGCGGTGTATGTGCTGAACCGATCGCCAACCAAAGGGGTAGTTGGGAGAACCCCGTATGAAGTCTGGCATGACAAGAAACCTGCAGTGAATCATCTACGGACCTTTGGCTGCCCGTCTTATGTGAAGAACACATCTCCAAACCTGAAGAAATTGGATGACAGGAGCCGACCGATGATACTTGTGGGCTATGAGCTAGGCTCAATTGGGTACAAAGTCTATGACCCCGTGTCTCGGTGAGTGAAAGTGTCAAGGGATGTGGTGTTCAATGTGTCACCTCAGTGGAATTGGGGTGTTGATGGTGCAGGTGAAGAGCATGTGAGTGATACTTTTACCATAGAGTATACACTAGCTCAAGAAGATACCGTGATAGGGATGGAGAAGCTGTTAAAGGGGAAGTTGATGCTGAAGATAGTGCAGCAGCTATGTAGAATACTGGTGGTTTTGATCACTCTGATGGGGAACATGCACAGAGTAGGGGCACATCAATTGCAAGTTTAGACCTTGATGTAGATCATGACACTCAGTTGCCTGTCAAGGTCAGGAAATTATCTGAAGTGATAGCAGAATTAGATGATCAGGGAGTGCAGCTTCATGTTGTGAGTCCTGAGGAACTAGCCACTGTGGCTGATGCCCAATCTGACCGGAATTGGAAAAGGGCCATGGAAGAAGAGATGTCTGCCATTGAGGATAACAAGACCTAGAAACTTTGTGAACTGCCACATGGGTGCCGAGCAATTGGCCTCAACTGGGATTTCAAGATAAAGCATGATGAGATAGGAGTTGTGGTTAAGAACAAAGCTAGGCTGGTGGTTAAGGGGTATGCACAAAGGAAAGGCATAGACTTTGATGAGGTTTTTAACCCTGTGGCAAGACTGGATACTATGAGCTTGCTTGTGGCATTAGCAGTTAACTAAGGGTGGGAGCTCCACCACCTAGATGTGAAGTCAACATTCCTGAATGGAGATCATCGAGAAGAGGTTTATGTTCAGTAGCCTGAAGGTTTTGTGAAGGTAGGAAGTGAACAAAAGGTGCTTAAAATGAGGAAAGCCTTGTATGGTTTACATCAAGCCCCTAGGGCTTGGAATGCCAAGTTGGATGTTACACTGATCTCATTGGGTTTTATGAGAAGCTTATCTAAGCCAGCAATTTATATCAGGAGAAGTAACTCATCTAAATTGACAGTTGGTGTATATGTTGATGATTTGGTGGTTATAGGAACACACAAGGAAGAAATCTGCAAGTTCAAGAGAGAAATGGCTACAGAATTCAAAATGAGTGACATTGGTTTAATGAGATAATATCTTGATATAGAAGTCAGCCAAGGTGCTGATGGGATTACACTTTGTCAGGGTACTTATGCAAGCAAGATTCTGGAGAAAGTTGGGTTAGCAGAATGCAATCCAAGGCACACTCCAAGGGAACCAAGACTGAAACTGGGCAAACATAGCACTGAACCATTGGTGGAGGCTACTCTGTTTAGGAGTATTGTTGGCAGTCTTCGTTATTTGGCAAATACGCGACCTGACAATGCTTTTCCTGATGGTAATGTTAGTCATTTTCTGTCAGAGTCACATGAAGATCATATGCTAGCTGTTAAGCACACCCTTCGTTATATTGCTGTACTCTGAACTGGAGTGTTCATTTGAAGAAGGGCAGTGGCAAAACAGCACTGGTGGGCTACACTGACAGTGATTTTGCTAGTGATGTGGATAGTAAAAAGAGTACTTCAGGTGTGTTATTCTTCCTGAATACTAGTCCAGTGACATGGAAGTCTAACAAATAGAGTATGGGAGCACAATCAAGTTGTGAAGCCGAGTATGTGGCAGCAGCAAGTGGAGCTTGTCAAGCATTGTGGCTCAGTAGGGTGCTGGGCAAACTGGAAAGGGGTGAGATCAAGATTCCTACTCTCTTGGTGGACAATCAGTCTGCGGTGGCCTTGATCAAGAACCCTGTGTTGAGTGGGCGCATCAAGCACATAGATGTCAAGTACCATATGGTGTGAGGGAGTGCTAAACAAGGAAAGGTCGAGGTGAAGCAAGTCAGGACCGATGATCAGCTAGGTGATATCCTAACCAAGGCGTTGGGACAACTAAAGTTCCAAGAGATGTGTGCTAGGATTGGCATGGTCGACTCCAACCTCCAGTGATTCGGGTTTGGGGGGAGAATTGTTAGAATTAAAACCTCATGTATCATGTCAATGTGTGTGTGTGGTTTGTTTCAGTCGGTGCAAGGAGTGTGTTTAGGGGCCAAGTGCTCAGGCATGACGGGGCTTGCAGTTGTGGGCGTGTGTTGTGGTAGAACTGCTCAGCGGTGCGCGCACATCGTGGGCATGCCGAGTGCGCGCATACGGGGCTCACATTGTGCAGGTCGTGGTGTGAGCCATTGGCGTGGCGTGTGGTGGATGCCATGCGTCGCACATTGCTTAGATCAAAGAGCGAGTAAAGGACATAAAAAGGGAGCCAAGAGCTCCGGGTCTGGCTGCCACGGGCAGTGTGAATTTTGTTCATTCGCGTTCCCCTGTTTCTTCCACCAATAACCGCTCCTCTGCTTCCTGTGCGGTCAAGAGATCATTGTTCCAACATAGCATCTAAGCATTACTAACATGTTGCATTTACAAACACAGGCTCAACGGAAAGGTCATATGTTTCCCTTACCATAGTGGCAACTGCCTCCAGCAGCGTCATTTCTTCCATTCCATCCTACAAGATCTGCTTCAGCTGAAGTTTGATAAACTTGCTCAAACTCATTTCAAACTAAACATGAATCATTCTAGCTAAATTTAGTCTATTCTAGTTGAAAATGCTAAACTTTGTGTGTTGGGATTCGATAGCCAAGGGCCAGCGAACTCTAACGACGAAATGTTACAACAGAAAGTGCAAGCTAAAAAATGAGACACGTGGTTAGAGGTTCATAAATCTTGATCACCTTTCAACCACATCGAGCTGGGTGCCCGTGCGGGTCTATTCACAGTGGGACATTAAGGGTCTTATTACAATACCATAAATGTCCGTAACTACGTACCCTGGCAATAGAGTGCGCGGTCAGGGGGTAATCTAGACTATTACATTACAAGACCACCGTTTGACGCTCCAATAAGGTGCCGTCATGTGCCAACATCCATGCGGTAACCTTTGTTCGATCATCAGCGTGATGCCTCCGGCTCCTGGCCTCCGCACGTGTTGTCGTGTTGACCTCCGTTCCACCGGTTGTTCATTGCCTCTGCCTAGAGACCTCCGACACCTGTGCTTCCCTGCAAAACTTGGCAAACGCTTCTTTTGAATGAATGAAAATATCCTTAACCAAAAGCCTGACTCGCGGGGCTCGCCGCGGGTATTCTTCGTGTGGTGCTGAACGCTCGCCCCCAATAGTAGGCTCTCAAAGGCGAGGTTCAACCCCTATGAGCCAAACCTATGATTTTTGGCAAGTTTCATACTGAAAGTGTCACCCCCATGAGTTGGGGTTGAAGCTTTGCTCACACTTTCATTGGGATTGCAATTTTTTTTGCGTGCGATAATGCCACACAACCGATTATGGTATTACCCCTTGCTGGCGCAAGGAGTATATTACCGCACCCGGCTGCAATGCGATATTGCACACAGATTTGCGGGAGCAAGAAAGCTGCTCCCTTTAAGTTGGTGTGATGCTCTCTAGGATGGTGATATGGTACTAAACTTTTTCTCCAATACTTGTTGAACCGAAAAGTGTCACTCCCTCCTTCTACCGTCCGATCGACGGAGGCTGAGCCTTCAGCGATCTGACGACCCTGTCTGATTTTTAGTTTGACGGAGGTGTGATTGTTTGGCTACATGGGCCACCTTGGCTTTTAGGACCGCATGTCCTTTTACTTTTCACTGCTATATGTCCAGCTAATGGGATGGGCGCATAAAGCAGATTGAACTCATAACGACTGTTTTTACCATGCCTATGAGTAGCGCTGATGCGAGTTGTGATTTGCTTCACTTTGCGTTTCCTTTAGCCTTCGCTTTCTACGTTCGCTGAGTTGTTGCTTCCTCTTTGTGTGTTGTTGTGCGTGTATGGTTTGCATCAAACACACTGGTCACCCCATCAACGTCAATGCTCCTTCCGAGGTTGAATCTGTGGCCTCAAACAAAGCATTGGAAACCTCAGCTCAGTAGAGGCAAGCTTCAACAGAGGCTACTTCATCGTGCAGTGCTGAGTCTAGCTGTGAGAGCTGATCTGGCGATTCTGAAGACTGGGAGACTGCCTCCGACAACTTTGGGCGTCTGAAGGTTGCGCCGGTGGCTGCCGATGCTAGGATCACCTATGACTTTGGGCCCTCAGGTGTTACAAAGGCGCGCATTGGGTCGGTGGAGAACTACGTGCACTACTTTCCCAAGGGATCTGGTCGAGCCCCTGGCACAGAGTTGGTACCGGAGCCCCGTGTGAATGAAGCTGTTGCCTTCGAAGATTTTTTCTATTGTTGGGCTCCACATGCCACCCCATCCGGTACCTGCGGACATTCTGTGCAAATTTCGAGTTCAATTTTACTATTTGATGCCGAATGCAAACATTCAGATTGGGAAATTTATCTGGTCCCCTGTTCCTATGGGCAGAGAGAGAAAGCCTGTCAGAATAAATGTTGCAGATATTGTTTCAGTGTCAGCGTGCGCAGATCTAACACTGCCAAGTGGTACTGGCCTTTGTATAAAAACTATTCATGGCCCTACATTTTTGGTATGTGCTTGCAAAATTCATTGTTAATGTTTCATACTTTCTATGCTTTCTTTTTTCAACCTGTAATTGATCTACAAATTGATTAACATGTGTCCTCCAATATCAAAAAACTGATCCACCATTCAATCCGTTCTCTCTTTTTTTTCCTGAATTGTCGGGACTCATTATTCTGCAGTGGGTAGAAAAACTCATTTTCTACTGTAACTAGTCCATCCATGGCCTAGTGAAATTAATGGCTTTGATTGCATTATTCACTCTCCTTCCCCCCCCCCCCCTCTGACAGGTTGCAGATAGCTGGGAAGCTCTTGACGGCTGGCTAGACGCCATACGCCTAGTCTACACTATTTTTGCAAGGGGAAAAGGTGATGTTCTTGCTGGTATTATTACTGGTTAATGAGTTGCTGTGCGCGTGAACTGCAACAGGATAGAAG
>VSTD030004018.1:0-10533 GCA_008808055.3 Sporobolus alterniflorus
GAGTCATACCTTCCTTTTATTTCCTCCTTCGCTACTGACGTTGACAGAGAACACACACATATATATATATATATATAACAAAACAAGCAGTAGTACGTATTGTGAGGAGTAAAAAGGAAGGGTAATATATATACTACCTGTGTTGCTAGCTTGGCATCTCCAAAGTAGACACACTCCCCGCTAGAGAGGAGGCAGAGGTCGTCAAAGAGCGCAAAGACCTCGCTGCTGGGCTGGTGCACGGAGGAGATGATGGTTCGTCCGCCGTCAACGGCGAGCTGGCGGAGCGTCTGGACAACGGAGAAGGCGGCGGCGCTGTCGAGGCCACTGGTGGGCTCGTCTAGGAAGAGGAGGCGCGGGTGGGTGAGGATCTCCAGCGCGATGCTCAGCCGCTTCTTCTCCCCGCCACTGATGCCGCGGAGGTGCCAGTTGCCGACGTTGCGGTCCGCGCACTCTTGGAGGCCCATCTCGTCCAACGTGTCGTCCACCATGCGCCGCACCTCCGACTTGCGCATGCTCGAGGGCAGTCGAAGCAACGCCGAGTACGTCACGGTCTCGCGCACCGTCAATGTGCTCAGCAGCACGTTCTCTTGTGTCACGTACGCCTGTCAAGGCACATCAGAGATAGGACTCTCAAATATTCTGAAGGTGAATTTGCTGGCTGATGAGGAGTGAATGAAGGTATCAAGCTGCTAGTGGTAATTATGTATGCTTCTTTTGTCTCCCCAATCCAAATGAACAGCGGGGCTGCTACCCTGCTCTACCCAAAAACATGTTATTAGTTTGCTTCAGTGGAAGATTTCAATATTGTGTATGTTCACGTCCTTGGCTGCTCTGACAATTACACCGACCAAAATATGTTCTTTTTGAAACCTTGTGCCTAGACATGAGATTTAAGTACCTTAGAGCATCTCTAAGAGAGCCCCATAAACTAACTCCAAATCAAATTAACACGGTTTAGTCAAGAAAATCGTCTCCCCTAAACAAGTGCTAGTTTTTTTATTTCCTCCTAAACTCACCTCATTTGTAGTTACAAATAGGGGATGTTTGATGCCTCCCAATCCCACTCTTTTCAAAGGAACTGACAATATCATGGATTCAAATGCTGATGTGACACAATCAAAGTGTTTTTAGATCTACTTTCAGGGGAGAAAAATTGAGCTCGATATTTTCCAGGATGGACCTCGAAAAAGAGGTTACTGCGATCTATTTTTGAGGCACTCTTAGAGATTCTCTTATAAAACTTTTATGTTGTACTAGTTCTGTTCTTTTCGAAAGCAGATAAGGTGGCAGTTATGACTAGCGAAGAATTTAGTAGAATCAGCAGCTCAGCAGACATACTAAATTTAGTAGAATCAAGCATACTGGCAGCTACGTATTGAAATTGCCTGCAATTTTTCTGTCCTGAAAAGGAGAGATTTCGCATCAAAATTCAACGTGCGTGTATCCAAGTAGTTGGGCAGGAGCCTGATAGTGATGTACTAGTCTACTCAGCAGTTAATGGTTTCCTAGCCTGCAATTACGGGGTGGCCATTCATGAGGAATTGGTTGCCATAACGATCTTGACAACCTATTGTGATGACAACATATCCATTCAAAGATCCGAAAGGGATATACAACCACATCAGTAATGAAAGCCATCCCCTGAATTAGTTGGCATTTAATTCCATGTATCAGTCTGGTTGGGAAATAGCTTGATACTGTCTGGGCGCTACAGCTCGTTGAGAATAGAAACAGAGCATTTTAAAATGTTCTGCTGAAGTAAGAAGCTCTGAATAGGGGTATTTTTAACAAACTGCACGTGTATGAACTAAACCACACTTCAATGCCATAAACAGGAGATCCTCACAGATATATGGTGTAGTTTGGAAATTACGGCTACTTAAAGCAAGCTTAGGTAAAAAGAAAATGAACATAGGAATTCTCTCTCTTTTTTTTATTTTGTGAGGATATAGGACAAAGAGTTCTGATGCACCAGCAACCACCGGCAAACTAATTAGGAACAAGGCAGGTCTTGGCGCGCCCTAAATTGATTGGTTTGGTACATGTCGCCCACCGAAATCACTCACTCAAGAGGAGGTCATAATTAAGTGTAACCATCCACGGCACGTGGAACTCTTCTGTTGTTGTCATACAACTGCAACCGTCAGATTACGATCGGATGCAATGTTTGGCAGGTCACCCGCCTACAGCTATTGCATCCTGCATGCTCTCGAAATGTACATTGTACCCTGACTGAGTCTACATCAATCCTTACAGAATGGCTGAGGTGAAGAACTAATAGCAACTCCAGGAGACTCTGTAAATAGTGAGGATGTGGCGGGTTTGAATATGGTGGCTGACAATTTTTTAAGAGAGACTGTTGGTTCACTCCAGTTTTTTAAGGACGTTTTATTTTAAAGACTAGCTAAAATCAGGTAATATGAAAAACATTTTGTCCATAATTTGTGTTCCAAGCACGGCGATCTTATTAACAATTGAAACTCAAATTGACCTTTCAATCCGCTAATTAAGCTGGTAGGTGGAAAAAAACATGCGTATATGAGGTATGGCAAGATGAGAGTGAAACATAGCTTGGTGAGATCGGGAACGTATGAGTAGCTCACCACAAGGCCATAGTCGAGGCGCCTCTTCTTGCCGTTGAGCAGCACCTTCCCGGTCAGCACCACGTTCCTCGCCAGCCTCCCTGCATGCAGTTCACTCACACAAAATCAGTCCATATCGTTAAGCTCTATAACTATTCTTACATACTTTTTTCAAGAGCAAAACCTTGAAAAGAATTAACAAATCATCATATATATACACATGGGCGGAGGGTTTAATGTGGCTGAGTATGACTCGTGCCATACCTTCGTCCGACCAAAAATCCGGTTTAGAACACTGTAGCTGCAGTGTGTAACACTGCTTAGGGTATTATTTATACCACTGTCATACGTCCCCTGTCGTATATTGTACTCCATCACTGTATATATGTGTGTCACGATTTGGAAAAAAATAAAGCTAAAGTCTGTCGATGAAATAAAGCTAACTGTAGCTGTACTACTGCGAGGCTGCAGCACGCGTGGAGGAGTACGGAGCTTGGCCTTTAATGGCGAGCGTAGCTCGACACGGTACACAAGGAGGAAGAAGGAAGTGAAGAACTCACCGGAGAGGGAGTCGAGGAGCGTGGATTTGCCGGAGCCGGATGGCCCCATGATGGCGACGACGCGGCCGGGCACGGCGTAGCCGTACAGTCCCTGCACCAGCTTCTTGGTCGACCGGCCACCGCTGCCGGGCAGCACCGCCGTGAGGTTCTCCCACGTCAGGCTCGCGCCGCCCGACTCGGCGTACCGCGACGCCGGCGACACCGCCCCGCGCCACTCTGCGAAGCCGTTGCCACCACCATCTCCTTCGCCGCCGCCGTTCATCCTCTCTCGCTGTAGCTAGCAGCTAGCTCGCCTCCAAGCTTACCACCACCGATGCAGCGCTGTGGCTCTCCTTGTTGGAGTGGCCAGCTCAGCGCAGCAGGGCAGCTCCTTGGCTAACTGCGGCACGAAGCCCCCTCTATTAATGGAGGGATCGAGGCCGGTGGCTGATTTGGAGTTCAGGCATTTGCCGTTTTCCTTCCCCTGTTGTCTCGCTCTTGTATCTCTCTCCCTATATCTCTGTCTCCCTCTGCGTGTGTGAGAGAGAAGATAGAGAGAGACAGACAGGGATGGGGTTGAGGGAGGCCTCGTCTTCCGCGTTTCAATTCACAATTGGGAGGTGGAGGAAGAACGAGCAAGAGAGAGAGAGAGAAGAGAGCTGGTGGTAGATCACGGCATTGATGGCGGTGGGGGTTGCGAAGCAGTTGGCCGGAGTAACTGCGCCTAATTAAGTCCGGTTGGTTGCACTTGCCCCTGCCATGACCTCTCCAGCGGACTGAGTTTATGCTCCACTTCGCTACTGTTATTGCTCTAGGAGAACGAGAGTGATGGTTTAGTCCACAGCAGCGTGTTTAACTAGTTCTGATGATGCAGAAGGTCCAGCAAAACCTGAAAAATGAATTTCATCGATTTTTTTTCTCTTGTCCACGGAGTGTTGTTCGCCAAGTACTTCATGCTCCAACTCTGAAGTTCAGGGATAGATTTCCGAATTCTATGTCGAGCTTCTGAGTTTTTTTTCTCTGAAGTGTTTCAAAGATTTGAGAAGTTCTATAAAAGATTCTACTATTTTCTTTGGCAACCAATTTTTCTTTAAAAATTAACTTTAATAGTATAAGATTTATGTTCCCATTCACCACGAGCATTGTTAAACTGCTGAATTTCTAAAAAAAGGATGTCAAAGATAGAGATATTTTTGCTCTAAGCAATGTTAGAATGACAACTAATTTGAAATGAAGAGAGTATTTGTGTGAATTAAGGGTTTTTCTAAGCATATATTTGAACATAATTTTTGAACTGGGACCAAAGTACATCATTCTAGATATTTCACCTTTGGGATAATTCTTTCAAATCCATTGCAATTCTCTCGGGACCCTTCTTCACCATGGCAAAATGTCTTATCATGCCTATGTCATTGTGTTGCAATTTCTTACCCTTGTATGTCATCCACGCCATCTTTTTCTTTTCTTACAACCAGTTGTTTTGTGCGGTGTCTAAAATACCCTCATCTTCAACGGAGTAGGGAGGGGGCACGAGCAAGGGTCCATAGCACCGATGCCTATAGCACCTACTGGTCAACGGCGTGGTGGTGGCGCACAACCAGACACTATAGAGAGAAAAGAGAGAGGGGGAAAGGAGGTTGAAGATGAGGGTAATTTGGTCATAACAACATAATATTGGTTCCAAAAAAAGAAAATGTGACATCGAAGGCAAATGAGGGTAAGGAATTGCAATGCAGTGGCATACGTGGGATAAGACATTTTATGATGGCAAATAAGGAATCGGAGAAAATTGCAATGGCTCTCAAGGAATTATCCCTTCGCCTTTTGTGTGATCTCCTAGACTATTGTGCCAACACATAAGTGTTGACGGTCCTTAACTACCTAATTTGACAATCGAATCCTTGCACAATTGAGATAAAAGTGATCATAAAACATAGTGGTAGGATTTATTAGTGACCAATTCATCAATTTTGGTGAATATTTGAGTGCATGTGATTTACTAGAGAAAACACAAGTAAATGAGGGAGAAAACATACTTCCAACCAATCAGAGAGGAGAACACAGATCCATGTGCCCACAAACTGAAGCAAACTGCATCAAAATCAACGAGGGCACCTAGAACTGACCTTGGGACCCACCTGGTAGTGTCCTAGGAGCAAGGCGGTGCAGGGGGAGGTCCCCTTTGTTCGGTCAAACTCCCTAGTTCGACCGAACTAGGGGTTGGACCAAACCATGTTGTTGGTCCTCCGTGAATCACCAAGTCTGTGGTAACTAAGTTGTGGGAGTTACCACATTTGAAACATCCTCACCTACCCCATAGAAGGAGGGGAATTGCTTCACCCAACACACACCACAAGATTGATGTTAGAGCTACATTTCCAAAGGTGAAGCACTGCCTCCTTAGTGCTTAGAGCAAAGGCGGGGAGTGAAGGAATAGTGTAGAAGAGTATCTTAGCTTTGAAGCATCTTCTCCGAGATGTACATTGGAGGAGAGCCTAGGATAGTGTCTTCTCCAAGATTGTACCTGTACAAGTGCTGAGTAGAGGTCGTGAGGGAGTGTCAGAGCTGTCGGTATCCCTATTGAACCTCTGTCCATTTTGATAATTGCCTAATTAAGTAAGTGCTTGTGATTGCCTTACGATTATTGAGTTCCTAGTTTAAGTAAGTTCTGCTCATATTTGCTTATGAGTTCATTGCTCTATTTAGAGTGTCTTAATCTTCTAAATTCAAGGTTAAGATAGTAATCAATATTGTAGACGTGGTGTCTAGGTTAGAGATTACCCTTTTTTGTTGTGCCCGTACGGTTAGCTGAGATAGGCAATAGGTAGTGATAGCCCTATTTGTCTCATCACCCCTCCATGTTCAGGTTCATCGTAGAGTTGTTGACACGAGGAACCTAGGCTTTATGTTTAAGTCAGCGCCCGAAGTAAGCAAGTAGGTTTGGAATTTTCTTATCTTTAGAATCTCAATACATATGAATCCTCGCTACCTTTGCCTGTTTATTGCCAATGCCAGTTTAATTGGAATAGGTGTTACCCTTGCGCCACGACTTCAGTCCCTTATGAACTGCCAAGTGTTATGCCATCTACCTTCCTAATGGGCCTTGGTTGGGCCAGATCCGCTTACGCAGAAGAATCGCCAAGTCCAAGACATATGACAAGCAGGGGCTCCGGCTACCATGCCCTCTGGGGGCAGGTCGCTCGTCAACACGTGGCAAACCTCACCGACCTCACCCAGAGTGTGACTCGACCCGGCGCCTTTGTTGCAGTCGGGTCATGAGGCAACACATAGCAGGGGGAAACCCCGTGGGCTTCAGTCTTCTCTGTTGCACTCATCAGGTGGGTCGCACATTGACACGTGTCCGTCCCTGCCCCGCTAAATATGTGTTGTATGCTTGGGTGAGGAACCTACTCTCTGAAGCGAGAGAAGATCTCGGAGGAAGAGAATTGTCAGGTATATCCCTGCCTCGTCTGACACCAGAGCAGTAACTTTGATATGACCGATGAGGGTTTGCACCCAGTGATGCTCGACCATTACTCCAACGGGACACTTAATCACCCCCTTCACCATGCATGTAGCACCTTGTGTGAGAGAGAACAAATTAAAGGAAAAAATTAGAGACAAAATGGATAGTGGGGCCTCAGGCCACCAACTGCTTACTTTCCTAAATCTCACGAGGGAAAAGAGTGATATCACACCCCCAAAAATCTGTTAAGGGCGTCCTTTTGACCCCCAAATCTTGGTATACAAACATTGATAGTCACACCCGATTTTAAAGGCAAAATCAAGTGTTTAATGTATGTGTGCCCAAGATCAAGTTTCACACATACCGATATTAAAGTGACAATAGAATAGCCAGTGTCTCAAATAAATAGTATCATTATTACAATAATAATTACTTTAAAATACTAAAACAACTCTTTCGAGGAATAGCAGTGGAAGACGGTATAACACCACATACAATCGACTGTGGAAACACGCCTAGAAGTAATCTTCATCGATGTAGTCCATCTCTTGCCTATCTTCTGAGCAACATTTGAATATAGAGTCAGGAATAGCAAGTGTGAATACATTGAGTACTCAGCAAGTGTGGGAAAATGTGAGATGCAACCTTAATACAAGAATGATATAGTAGGGTTTATTTGCATAAATGGCAACTATATCACCCCCGTTTCTTAAACACTATTTTTCATGATGCTAAAAATGTCATTTTAGGAACATTTAGTTGAAGTTCACCATTAGTAAAGATTAAAGACTCAATAGGACACATGATAGCAACACTAAGTATAGTCTACCCACAAATACAAACCACCAATAAGATAGGACGACAAGGAAAGATAAGGAAGGGTAAAAGACATAGGATTCAGGTTAACAACATGCATGTTTACAAACAATACATTTAAATAAAACATAGGTTCAATGTGGTCAAGTACACTTTTTTCTTCTCAAAGTCTTTTGTTTTGAAGTCCTAGAGATTATCGAGCTACTGACCTTCTAATTAATGTCACACTAGAAAACAAGTAATACAAACACACTTAGAAAAAGAACATGAAACAGTACTCAGTGGATTAAAAATAGTGCTAGAAGATTCTACACGTTGCTACTACCATGTTGCACAAGAACCACTTTAAAAGGTGCTACAAGTAAATAGTTTGATGTTTTGAAGTTCTAGGGACTAAAGTGTAAAAATAACTCAGAGGAATTTTTGTGTTCTCAAAGATTGATTTTTGATCCGGTTACCACTAGCTTAAGATTAGGGAAAGTGACATCCCCATGATTTTTTTCTGCACTAGGTATGGGCTATATGAGTATACAATTATGTGCTTTGATTTGATCAATGCCCATGCCTACTTCATGTATCTGATGAACAAGGTCTTTATGGAATATTTGTATAAGTTCATGGTGGTGTTCATCGATGATATTCTGATCTACTCAAAGTATGAAGAGCACGAGCAAGAGCCTAAAATCTTTTCTCAGGGTCACCTCGAAAAATATCGAGGCCAATTTTCTCTCCTCCAATGGTCCCTCTAAAAATAGATTTAAAAACACATTTGATTGCTAATGAGTCTACTATATAAGTGGGTTTTTCGAAGGATCAGGAGAGGAGGGCATCAATCGTTCCCTATTTCTAGCTAAAAATAGGGTGATTTTAGAGGGGGAATAAAAAAACTAGGAATTTTTTAGGGGAGCTGTTGAAGTTGATCTACACACCAGTAATTTGATTTAAGAGGGACCTGTTATCTCCTCACACCCATTTGCACTCAGTACATATCTTTAAGAGACCTGCTATCTCGAATATCTTACATTATTAATGAATTTTTTCTGAGAGAAATGGTTGTGGTTTAGCTACAAGATATGGAATTGATAATTACTTCATTTACTTTTTTGCTGCAGGAGGTGAAAAGCTTAAATTAAATACCGGCAACATGTAGTCGCTTCTTCGATATTTTGATTTACCTCCCTTTATTAGGCCTCCTCTATCTGTATATAAAAAATCATATGTTCCACCCATTTGCATAATTAGGGACATTTATACTAAACAAAACAATTTTGCATGATAGCTCATGCCACCCATTTGTAGGCAACAAAACAACTTTGCATGATAGCTCTTGCTGCCCGCCAGCTGTTGAAGTTGATCTTTTTTACTACACGCCATTAATTTGATTTAGAGTAAGTTTTTGGAGCTTTCTTGGATATGTTCTTAGTTTCTATTTCATTCCATGATGAAAATAAATGTTTTGGATGCTACTATAAAGCTCCTTACACGCATTTGTAGTCAGTACATATCTTTAAGAACTTCTCTCCAAGCTCTTGCATTATTAATGGTTTTTTTTGAGACAAATGGTTGTGGTTTAGCGATAGGATATGAAATTGATAATTACTTCTTTTACTTTTTTTGCTACAAGAGGCAAAAAGCTTAAATTAAATACCGGCTACATGTAGTCGCTTCTGCAATATTTTGATTTACCCCCCTTTATTATTAGATCTCCTCAATCTGCATATAAAAAAATCATATGTTATTCCCTTTTGCACACTCGCTTGGATGCAAAATTATATGTTACTAGTTGATAACCCCGCGCGATGCTGCGTGATTTTAAAATATATTATATTTACTTGAATTCACATATTGATTCTAATTCAAACAAAAAACAATCAAACTTTAAATGACCATATTATTGGAATCCCTTGGTGATTACATGGTACTAACAGTAAAAATGCTTAAAGATATATAAGAAATATGATCATGAAACAATAAATGAATTTAAGTATATTATTTCAGCTCAGAGAGTAGTCACAATCTATAATGCAACTCATTACCTTGCATGACCTATAACTCTTGTCCTGTTACAAATATAAACATACATGAATATAGATTAAATTAAATTAATTTTTTTTAAAACATATGTAAGTGTGATCTAGTTTTATTCATCTCGTCGCGTAGAACACAATGGTGAAAATCAAATTTAAAATAAATATCATATGAGTAAAATTAATCATTTTAAAGTTTGAACTATGCAAGATTACGTGACAGATGATATACTGCTAATTTGATAATTGATAGATGACATAGATATCTTACATATCAAAAGAATAACTTATAGTAAATCATAGAAATATAAATGTAGTTGATTCCCTTTTGCACACCCGCTGCCCGCTTGGATGCATGTAAGCATCCAATCGTGCATATACTATCTGACTTAGCTCAGCTCACTTGCATGAATGCAAGCATGGGAGCATATACGATAACATAGCTCTTCCAGTCCACTTGCATGCATACAAGCATCCAACCATATAGTGTATCTGACGACATAACTCCTGCAGTCCAGTTGCAAGCATCCAACCATTTACTTTTATTCTCACTGGTGTGCACTCGGAAAGACTTTCTGATCGATCACCCAACTCCACCTGCAGTCC
This sequence comes from Sporobolus alterniflorus, assembly GCA_008808055.3. Taxonomy (NCBI): domain Eukaryota; kingdom Viridiplantae; phylum Streptophyta; class Magnoliopsida; order Poales; family Poaceae; genus Sporobolus; species Sporobolus alterniflorus. Next base: position 10,037 of record VSTD030004018.1, read on the forward strand.
AGTTGCAAGTATCCAACCATTTACTGTCACATAACTCGTACAACCATTAATTAATATATGAAGCTTAATATATTGTAACACTTCAGTCACTCCAGACCTGACAGTCATTACTCCTGTCAACTCTCTAAAATCATAGACTAGTTTCATAGACCAACACAAGTTTTTTCTTCGTATTTTTGTTCTCACTAGGGTGCACCTGAAAAGACTTTCCAGTCGGTCACCCATCGTTAAATTGCTTCAGATCAAGCACGCTTAACTCTGGAGTTCTTTATAGTTGGTCTTCTGAAAAAGAAGGTACACCTTAGTAGTATGAGTATTCTATCAATCAAATTAATCATTGAGCTAGGATGTCACAATTCACACCCTTAGAAGACCGATGTCCTCGTTGGTCAACCCCAAGCTAGGAACGTCCCATCTTGACCGTGTTCATACATCTAGTATTGACATACATATACCGTACGTCTAGTTAGCAGCATGTGTATCATACCACTTCCCTC
>VSTD030004019.1:0-10533 GCA_008808055.3 Sporobolus alterniflorus
GGCAGCACGCGCCGGAGGCCGGGTGGAACGCGTCGATGGCGCCGTGGAGCGCGGCGAGGGCGTCGTCGTTCTGGTCGGAGGAAGAGCGAGGACGGCGATAATGGCGACTGGAGGGAGGCTCGAGCAGCGCGACGCATTTCTGGCGCGTGGCGAGGAGCGCGGCGGGGTCGGCTAACAGCGCGCGCAGGTGGTTGTGGAGGAAGGAGATGAGCGAGATGATGGAGGTGCGCGGTGGCAACGCCATTGGCATTGCGCGCGATGATGCAGCTGCTATGACTGTGCTAGCTGTTCTCTCGATCGAGCAATTAATCTCGGCTTGGTATTGGGCTGGGGATCAACTAGTGTTACTGGTCCCCCTCCCGGCTCGGGAGTTCATGGAGTCATGGTGGATTGCAGAGAGAGAGAGAGAGAGATTAAATCTTGTCGTGAATGTGTGAGTGTGAACTGTTAGAGTTGTTCTTTCACAATTCACACACATGCGCATGTGAGTCACCTTATGCCGATCGATTGGATGCCAATTAGTATAGTAGAGATTTATTTCGCTAAAAATTATACAATATATATTGATATGAAAAACGTTGCTAGGAATGGAAATCCATTCTTCTGAAACTGAACTAGTCTTGGACTGACTATCAAAGTGCAGATAAGAAAACATGGTCGGCTCGTCTGACGGAATCCAACAATATACAACAGTTGGGCTCAAACTTCCAACACGCTGCTTGATTTCTCAGTGAACCATAATTTGCAGTTTTATCACTGCAACAAGTTTAAAATTTTAGCTACAAGGTTCCCAAATAGACTAACATACATTTTGTCCAGGTATACTGAAGTATTTAACAGCCAGCGCTACGCTGGTGATCGTATATATGGGTGGTTTGATCTGCTGCCGAGTCGAGATAAGGTTCTTCAACACTTGCAGGGCGCCTCGGATCTTTGCTCTTCTACATTACTAATTGAATCCTGCGTCCGGATTATAAGGTCCAAACATTAGTCCAAAACTGCATATTGATGTGTACCCAAGTCCTTCCGGGCCGATAGATGAGACAGTTTGGCTCCTTTACCATGCCACCAATTTGTTTAGTAATGCAGTACGTAATTTGTGAATAATCTACGGTTGATGCAGCATGCCTCGTACACTTGCATGATCTGTATCGTATATATACACGTACTGAGATCGGTGATGCGAACAGCTCACCGGGAAAGGGACGGCAGAAGGGAACAAATCTCTCCTCTCCGTCAAAACATGTTCTTTTAACCGGCTGGGATTCTCCCTGCATGGCATACATAAATTAAACTAGCTGGGAATCCTCTATGACAAATTGCAGTTTTAATAACTAGCTTTATATTTGTAGAAGAACAAATGTTGCATGGCACATACATAAACTTCATATTGTTTACTTGTTGTAGTAGCAGCTGTTACTTATCATAAAAGAAATTTTAGGGGGGAGGGGGCACAGAGGATTGGAGTTGCAGCACACTGGCCAGTTAGTACTACAAGATAACTCCAAACAACCTGAGAGAACTCTGTTTACAGTTTGGCAGCCGAGGCAAAGTCTTGCACGGTTACACCACGACCAAACCATACTTTTGACCACATCAGGCTCTGAGAACTCAACTTATCATCTCGCCATGGAATTTACACACTGAAACTTATGCCTTGCAAAAAGAACAAGGTACTGAAACTCATGGCATTTAGTTTAATTTTTAAGATTTCAAATCCTTTTTTATCATATTAGGCTATTACTTCCTCTTATCCAAATAGACTACCAGAAATTCTTTTCAGGTGGTGGTGCAATATTTTATATTTATCCGCTAGGCTGTGACGAATAATGATCACATGAATATATATTTGATCTACTGCCAAGTTGTGGTTCTTTACTATGTGCAGGGCTTGGATCTTATCCTCTCACGAACTGACTCCAGTCTCGATTAAAAGTTCCAACGTTTAGTCCAAAACTGCACGTTGCTATTCAAGTTGGAGTCAACAGATGAGACGTTATTGTACCGATTTTCCCACACATAATGTACGAACACTTTATACCAAATTACATTAAAAAAAAAGAAATTCCACACCAGATTACCGATTCAGTTTCTTATGCACTGTTTATCCATGCGTGGACCTATGTGGCTTCATATTTTCAGATCACGATGCCAACAGCTCACAAAGAAAGGGACGGCAGAAGAAGACATTCCCGTCCGTTGAAATGGTGCTGAAATAATAGGCCCGTGTAACCCTTTTTTTTACCAGTTTGGAGTTCCCCGTAGATTCCTGACAAATGTATGTTTAGTACGTAGCTTCAGTGCAGATAGAGAACAAAACCATGGCATAAAGAATACTGATGCATATTCTTATTATCCATTTGACTGGTGGAAGTCAGTGATGGTATTTGAGCAGTCACCGTACGGATTTTTAAAAAAATAGATCTATAATCAAAATTATAATTTCTTGTTTGTGGTGCTTTAATTAGCCTGTCCCCTATTTTATGGTTGATCAAGAGATTTTAGGATTGAGACCATATAATTTTAGTCAAATGAATTCAGATATTGATTGGTTTAAAGAAGGTTTCAAATTAGGGTCACATCACTATAAGCTTCTATAGTACAATAGGACCCCAGGTGCATTAAGGACCAATAGGAGTAAACAGCTGTTCAAGGGCCCACGTACAGAATGGTTTTACACAATTACTTTGCTGTAGTGTCTTCTTGCTGCTTGGCTATAATATAAGGCACGGGAGGATGAAGAGGTGCCTCGCAACAACCTGGCCATCCAGGGCCCCAATCTTGGATGGATGCATGCGAAGGCTGTGAAGAGCACTGGCTCTCTGGCTCAGCCATTGAATAATTGTTCTTGTGTCTGATGCAATGCTCTGTGCATTCTGCAGACTCCAAAGCTCACATAACAACCTGGATGCATGTTAGGTGCTGATGGGGATGTACACCATCTGTTATGTGCCTTAATTGTGAAGGTCTTCAAAGGCCACCCACTTTGGGGCATCCTATATGGCTCTCTAACTTCAGTCAAAACTTCAAGTTTATCATATATATACACCAGCTTTCTTTATATCATATTTACTACTAACTTCATTCTTTTTACTTGTCGTCAGCTAGTTCTAAGTAAAATGGAACGGAGGTAATATAATTTAGTTACCTTGATCACCTCCACTATCATGAGATGTCCAATTTATGCAACCGCCCTTCCTGTGATGTCTAATTGATCATTCACCTAAATGGAAACAAATATATGCCCTCGTATATAATAAATGGAAACAAACATACATGCCCTATAATTAGTAAGCTGGTTAGCACAAGAACTGGATGGGCAACCTGGATGTGCAGATGAACTCGAAGAGATGGTAGAAGATCAGGGCCTAGCGACCACCTTGGCTCTTTTTGGCGCTGTCTGCATCACGAGCCTCTCCCAGCAGCAATAAGATCCAAAAGGACTGGATTAGTTTAGGCGCCGCAACATTCCAAGGGTCACAAGATTGATTCCCCTAGCACAGAAAGCACGGTACGGTACAGAGAATGTGGAAGGAAAAAAAAGAAGAATACTGGAAATTCAGTGGAAGTTACCCCACGCACACGGTATTAACAGTTAGAGAGCGAAAGAAGAATACTGGAAATTCCAGTGGCAGAACCCATTTAACATACCCGACTTCTTCGGAACATCTGGATCACTGCTCCCTCCATTTCATATTACTTGTCATTCTAGCCATCTCTATATATTTTTTCAAATTAATTATCATTCTCACTTCCTAAACACTACTCCATCTCTATCTCTATATTTGTTCTTCCCGTTTTCTATACATCCCATCTCTTTTACATATCTCCATATTTTCGTGCCCAGAGCTAAAGCGATAAGTAAATTGGGACGGAGGGGGTAGTATAAACGCAAACTGCTGGCTATTACAATGGAAGCTCTGCTGGTTAACAGGTGCTGCACGCAGGCTTTCTGCATTGCCACCAATCATAGCATGGAGCTGCTATTTGCAGCTGATCGAACTTGTTGTGGCTGCGGTGATCTGTTGATCAGCGTACAAATACAGGCACACAGTCGGTGATCTGGAACTGTGCTGCTGCAGTACAATAGTGCACAGGAAAGATGGACTGACAGTGCAGCAGCAGTATCAGGGCCAGTCCTGCACCCGTGTATGTACCTGCGGCACAGGTTCTGCGCCTGACAGTCAAATCGACAAGCCGTTCTGCTTCGAACAGAGGATGATTTGTGAACTTAATTATCTGTGGTGACGTGGTAATCTGTAACCCCTGGGTGTGGGTGGATGGACGAATACCTGAGGAAGAGGCCAAGGGTTCCAGCATTCAAGCTCTGGCCGATTTGGAGTGAAGAGTCCCCGGTTAGAGCAATGGTCACCAGAACTCTGGATGATAGCTGAATTCATGGCCTCGTTTGTGTGGAGAAAGTATGCATGTAATCATCGACAGGATATAGGAGGAGATTCATGCCATGTGGGTCCAAGTAGATATAGAATAATATTAATATGTTCAGACAAGTTATTGGATGAATTGATATCTGAATATTAACTTGCCTTATGCCTAGCTGGCTTGTTGAATAGGCAGGCTTATTAACCTTGCTCTTATGGGGAGAGCAGAAGAAAACATGGGCACTTGACGACGAGAACAGGGAATTAGTACCGAGCAATGCTTGTTTGGAACACCCAACCAGACAATCCTAGCCTAGGCCATGCTATTTTCTTGTTCTGAAAGCACCAAAGGCTCGAGTATTAGTTCCCTCCGCCCAACGGCACAGGTTTCGCTTTGGAGAAATGAACTGCAGCGAAATGAATGAACATAGATGGTCATAGAGTACGACTTCAGTTTGGCAATTGTGGCTGATTTATTAACTGATTTTTCCCCCAGACTATATCTGAACTGAAAACTACCAGAGATGATTCTGTCCTGACAATAAGCCACAGTTTACTATGGGCCAGGGTTCAAAATATGTTCTTCCCAAAACAGGCTTTCGAATTGCAGACAAATCCAATCAAGATTGCACAGCTCAACGGTCGAAACATCGAAATGATAGTTCAACTCTGATGGCTCTGCTATGCTACATCCCTTATTAGGTTTAGGTACAACCTTTCGCGAGAGCTGCGCAGTAAAAATCGTCAGAGATACAGATACAACATCGCAAGGAAGAGACAAATTGCAAATACATACAAAGTATTATTGTCCTTAGGGATCCGCATGTCTCCTTGCCATCATTTTCAAGCTGAAAGTTTCCCGTGCTTTCAGAATTACTAGCGAAGGTATAACAGATCAGTAAAATCTTCAAAACCGGGCATCTCAAATCATTTCAAGGGTACCATAGTTTTGTGGTTCAGACGATGGCTTGTGTTAATGATATATTTCATTGTCACAAAAATAGTCCGAACAAAACGGAGGGAAAAGGTGTGAAACTACTTAGTTGAACAATAAACAATACAAGCATAAACTGATCTTATTGCTAGTCTGAAGGTGGCGAGCCTCTTGGATGCTTGGATGATCTTATTCACCTATTTCAACTTCGAAAGGATCTCCTCAGAAGGAACCTCTAGTGTAGCTCCGGCATGTTCGCTCTCAGGTTTCACAACTATAAACCAAATTATACGAATAAGTTCCTAATGTCAGTGAAAACACGATACAAAAAAAATGCAAGCAAGAAAAAATAAAGTATTTTTAAAACTTCAAATGTAGAAACCTTCATAGTACAGCTTGAAAAATCAAATGTAGAAGTATCAAGTTATAGCTGTCAAGGCAGTACCATAATTTTGCCAGCCTCTTCTTCGTGTTCTTTCTTGTACAGATTATTCTATACAACTCCCTAAATATTTTGTACTCTCTTGCTCTTTTTTTATATATGAATAAAATCACAGTACGAGCATCTCCTACTGTTGTCAGTGCAAAAGAAAATAGTATTGTAATGAACCAATTCAGAATAGAGCATGAGCTAAAAAATTTTGGAAGGCTGTTCTAGAAGCTGACCATAGTATAGCCATCCAGTCAGACAAATACTAGCTCTGTTTTGAAATACTTTTCACCTGCTAGTTCATTTTTGAACTAGATGGTGACAAGTAAAAAGAAACAGAGGTAGTATCACACTGATACTGATATGAGACCAGTTTTCCATTATTAGCCCAATGCGGTGGATGTGAGGTGTAGCCTGGACCACCTTCCAAGTTGATCAGATGAAAACAAGCAGTAATAATGTACAACCGTTTGCCAATTTGCTACAGCCAAAATAAGGCTAAGGAATACGATGAATCTTTTAATATCTCTATTCCGTTACAATTGGATTATTTATGTTCCACAGTACTATTCCTCTATAGTCTATAGCACAAATATTTCTTGGTCTGAGAAACTGGCACAGGAAATTATCAGCACCACATTGTCACGAGCCTAATAATATACTCATTGCAGTGTTTTCCTAAATGGTATTAAACGGTCATCTAAACGCTAAACGAGAGGCAACCGTTTCGTTTAGGCCCTAGTCAGTCCTCTAAACGGTTGACCCATTTAAATGGTCAACATGCCATTTAAACACATTAAACGTCAATAACCGAACGGGTTTTAAATGTTTTTAGACGCCGTTCAGGTCGTCTATTGCACCGTTTACGCTATGGAAGAGAGAGCATAGTTTTGAGGCGGTAAGGTGACGTAAGGTGCCCGACCCCCTTTTTCATTTTTTAAGCGGTAAAGCGTAAGGCGAGGCAACACCTTAATTATATAGTAATACAAGAAAATCTGGCCAAATAACATTAATGTATCACTAAATCAAAATACATAATCAGCCTAGCCCAACTGTTAAAGCCCATATGTCCTCTATCTTTTGTCCACAGCCGTAAATATAAGGCTCAGTAGACCCATTTCAGCTGGCCCAACTACAACTCCCCTTTTAACCCTAACCAGCCGCCACCTATAAATAGAGAAGAGAGAGAGAGAGGCAAAGAGGCAGCCGCTGCCACCTAGCTCCAGTTGTGGCTCCGCTGCTTCCTGCTCCCTCCGTGGCTCCACCTTCCCCTTCCCCCCATAGCTGCCGCCTACACAGAGTCGCCCAGATGCAATTGCTGCCGCCTTGTGTTCGCTGCTTCTGTCTCAGCTTCTTCCGTGCAAGGCGACCGCCTCGCCGACGCCCCAGATGCCGCAGCGACGCCTTACTCCACTTTCCAAGGCGACCTGGATGCCTCGACCTCCTGTTGCGCCTTACCACCTAAGTGACGCCTTACGGATGCCTTAAAAACTATGAGAGAGAGAGACAAGCAGAAAACCGAGTGGCAGGCGGGAAGCTGAGGGCCTTTTGGCGGCCCGAGAAACCTCCCTCATTGCGAATTTCTGATGCACTAACCATGTGACCAGTGACCTCTTAGCTATATTGGTAATGTTATCTATTTTGTAAGCTAGATTGGTAAATATTCAGTGTGATTGTGCTTTAATCTTGTTAGAAAGTGTGCTACAGTAAAAACGTTTAATTCGTTTAAACACCATCTTGACAGCCTAAACGCTAAGTCGCTAAACAAAGCCTCACCGGCTGTTTACCGTTTAGCGCTTAAGAAACAACTGACTCATTGAGAAAGAATTTTTGGATTTGAGTAGACAGACTAACGTTATTGGAAACTCTGTGCTTTTACTAAGACCTCTACAAATTATTTGGGAGCAACGATGTGAAACTAATACATTCAAGAAAATGAAAGTTCAAGATCCATAAAACATTCAAATACTATACATAGAATCTTGTCAAACATGGTGTATTCCTAGATTTGTTTTTCGAGGATAACAAAACAAGTCAGGTCTTGAATCGGGAGCTATTACTACAAAAGTGCTCTAGTATTGCAAGGATTTAAGAATAAAAAACTGGACACTTGAGCAACAGATGTAGGAATGATGACATATTTGCAATGGCAAAAGGAAGAGTTCAGAAACAGCTCTTCCCAGGGAGACACTTAGGTGCCTTTTGCACATCATGGACAAGGAGATATATGTTCCCCCTTTAGCTCTTTATGTTCTTGGTGAGGTTGGAGTTAAATGAACCAAACTCATGTGCAGATTTTCAGATTTCTGATAATGCATGAAAACTTACATAACTTACTATAAACCTGTACTGTTCTAAACATAAAATGGCTAATTTCTTGCTACTCTGGCCCTGATACAGCAAAGATATGTCTTTGCCTTTTTGGCTATTAAGCTATTAACTTGCTAAAACCTTGTACAATTTTGGCTTTAGTTCGATCTGCAAGATGCGCAAGATATAAACCAGAACCAAATTAAATATTTAGCAAACCATATCCATCTTCTGCAGATATTTTTAACCCTTTGAGATGTTACAGGTCTAAATAACTTTATACATGTCTACACGGTATATCGGCAACTGTCCCCTTAATTAGAATCAACATTTCAGGAAGCAAACTCACATATTCCACCCATTCTATCATTTTAGTAACTAGTTCAGGAATATATAAGCAATTGATCTCCTCAAGTACATTTCCACCCATAACCAATTTATGCGGCAATGTAGGGCAAGCTGCAAGCATCATCAGTGAGTGAGCTCATGCCCATGCCATGTGCACAAGAATGACAGATGTTCACAAAACATCAGCTTCTCACACAGCAATATGGCATGTTCCTAAACAACTTATCTATGGTTTTCTGGTTTAATTGCCGGTTCCAACAATGGACTTTGTTTACGATGAACTAGGACAATAGCTATGGAGATTTGAGAGGGTAGTACAGACAAGAAGCATGAGATGGTCTAGAGAACACTGGGTTACTAGAGCCAGATCATGGATTTCAACAAAAGTAAAACAATTAATTAATGTTGGTTTTTATGACAAAGGCAAACTCATGTATTTCCCTAATTTATATCACAATATTAAAGCACAAATTTCCTTGTGACCATGAGGTCATGGGTTCAAGTCCTGGAAACAGCCTCTTGTAGAAATGCAGGGAAAGGTTGCGTACATAAGACCCAAAGTGGCCGGACCTTGCGCAAGTGAGAGCTACGTGCACCGGGTTGCCCTTTATTAAAACACAAATTGAATCATGCTGGGGAACCTTTTGCCCTTGGTTTCTTTGTTGCAGTGTGATATACATTTCTATCCATGTCATGTCATTCTTCCATCTAACTCTCAATGCCCAAATTGGACAGTCAGTTACTACACCTAAGGTTATGCACTCGTATTTTGTTTTCTAGGTTTAGTGTTTAGTATTCAGATGATGCTAGAAAACTTTGTTGACTACTTGAATTGTACTCTGATTGCCACAGTTGAAAACAAAACATGTACAATCAGTTTGAATTGACACTGTATCTATCATACTGAAATTTACTGAGCAGAAGTACTTTGGCAATTCTATATTCTTATTAAATTAATATTTACCCAAGAATGTTGCATCTTTTTTCATCTAAGGTATAATCATGTCAGTTCCTGATTGCCGTCAAATAGCTTGAATTCATGATTGCAGTTTGTGCCTGAGAGTCATTGCATACTATGGTAAAGTTGCAGCGCCTTAGAAGTAACTCCAATATCCAATGGGTACTTTCATTTTGAATGATTTTGATCTACTGCAGTTATTAAAGTTCAAAAGATTTCATTTCAGGAATGTTACTATCATTCTACAGCAACCTGCAACATATAGCTATCCCTCAAGAATCTTAATAGCTAGTGTGAAGATCCCTAAGCTTGCTTCCAGCATTTACCTCCATCCTCTACCATCTTAAAACCAGACAACATAACATAAAGCCTATTGAACCTATATTAAACACCCAGCAAAAATTTATAAAAACGGTACCCGAGGCCTTAATCCAATAAGCAGGATTCCCTACTGGCTACCGCATAATCTCCAGCTAGACCGCACACTCGGGCTAGCTTTCCCGTGTAATCATTAATTGGTTGGCAACCAGAAAATTTTATCGGACCGACTGAAATCCCTAGATCACAAGCAAAGCTATAATTTAGAGTCACAGGATTCGTACCGAAGGATCCGGATGGCGCGCGCTGGGCCTGGACGATCATGTGGGTGATGAAGTGCGCTGCCTCACGGGCGTCGGCGAGGGCGCGCGTGGCCTCGTCGGAGCCCGGGGCGAGGCCGCGGTTGTCCTCGAAGCGGCGGCGGATCTCAACCGTCGACTCCTGCAGCATCAGACTGTCGCCCGCGAAAGTCCGCCGCGCAGCCCGTAGAACGGCTCGGTAGGCAGCTAACCCTTCCGCCGTCACCGCCGTGGCCGCCATTTTTGCAAAGAGAGGTTTGAGCACGGCGTCGCTGGGTCGTTGCCGATGGCAATCTCACGAATCGTCTCCCGTCATAAGAGTGAAATGCGTTCATCCGGACCGCTGCTTCTAGCTTTAGCGACGGTGATTTGCCATTTGTTGCAAATAACTAGGCAAATAAAACCCGACAAACCTGCTGAAAGAAAAATGGAGACAACTATAGAAGTGTTGAGATAAAAGATCATTCTCAGTTTATTTATTGACATTGGTGTGCAGACCGCCGGACATTCTGAGCCAGACATATATATATATAGAGAGACAACTATAGAAGTGT
>VSTD030004020.1:0-10532 GCA_008808055.3 Sporobolus alterniflorus
GGCGCTCCCGGATCTCCATCAGCACCTCCTAGGCGGGCCATCGTTGATGTTTCTTAGTATTGATGGTGGGCGCCCCCAGATCTCCGACACTACCTCACATGGGGTCCACCATTGACGTTTCTTAGCGTTGATGGTTGACGCTCCCAGATCTCCGGCACCGCCTCGCAGGGGCCCGTCGTCGACATTTTTTAGCGTTGATGGTGGACACTCCCGGATCTTTGTCAGCATCTTGCAGGGGCCCCGCCATCGATGTTTCTTAGCGTTGATGGTGGGCGCTCCCGGATCTCCGTTAGCACCTCCCAGGGCGGCCGCCGTCAATATTTCTTAGCGTTGATGGTGGATGCTCCCGGATCTTCATCAGCACCTCTCAGGGGCCCGCCGTCAATATTTCTTAGCATTGATGGAGGACGCTCTAAGATATCCGACACTGCCTCCCAAGGGGCTCGTCGTTGATATTTCTTAGTGTTTATGTTTGGCGCTCTCGAATCTCTGGCATGCCTCTCAGAGGCCCCGTTGTCAACGTTTTTTAGCGTTGATGGTGAGCGCTCCCGGATCTTCATTACCTCCTCCCAGGGGGCCTACCGTCGACGTCCTGCAACTAAGTGATAGTCGTTCCTAGACCTTCTGACAACGCCTCCCAGGGGGTCACTATGAGCAGAACGTTTTTCAGTGAAAAAATTTCAAGCCTTTGCGCTGCTAAAGACCTAGAGAGATAACTACCAAACGAAAAAAAACATGATAACCGAGCGGGTGCCGAAGAGGTGGCCCCACTTGCGGGTTTGCAACCTCTCCCAAGGTGGGCCCGGGGGCACTATGGATACCCTACAGATCGGGTACCCATACATATAAGCTTCAAGTTAAGACAACGAGCAGGGTGTACACTCACGTGCCCTGCAGCACCGGTTACAACCACCTAGTTAAGGTGGGCTCCGGGACTACCACGTGTCTGTAGCTCTAGACCCTGCCTCCCTACAGTGGAGGGCTCCAGTGTGCCGCGTGTCATACAGCTCAAGATCCTGCCTCCCTGCAGGGGAGGGCTTTGGACCACCGTGTGTCCCACGACTCTGTATCATGCCTCCTTGCCATGAGGGCTCCGGTGCCGCCACCACATGCCCGGCGGTCTCCTGTGGGCCGCAGACCTCAAACATAAATAAAAGTCTAGCAGGTCCGCCTGTGCAGCTAGGCTCGTATGTTCACAACACACGTGTGGCTGTTTTGAATGCGCCTGATGTCAGCGTTATTATAGGCCTACAAAATATGCGGACATGCAGCTACAATGTATCTTGACAGTGCAGCGTCGTGTGGCTGACCGCTCACAGTCGCAACTGGTAGGGGATGTGACCCGATAGGGCAGTGCCATACCACGGGCCGTGCACAGCGTGACAGACGATAAGACAGGGTGTGCCTCATACCGTTGAAGACATCATTTGCTATTTGTATCCATTAGTGTCCTACTGCATAGAGTTTTATCTGCTTCGGGGCCATCTGTCAGACCTTAGATCTCAATGTAACCGTTCGATGCTTTGAGCTATAAAAAGCCTGGACAGACGCGAATAGAGAGAGGCTTTTCAGACTGCTTCAGTCTCAACTTTACGCAAGTTCAACTCAGCTTTAAACAACACCACACGCAAAACAATACAACACTCTCTCCCATGAGCATAGAGTATTATGCTCCAACGGCATAAATCACGTAAATCCGCATATTCATCTCATGTTTATAATTCTCATACACATTAGAGTCTTAGTCCCTACAACAACAAACCTTCACAAACCGCTAGTAGTTTCATGAAAAATGTGGTAAACCCGTTCAACAGTCTGCCGACATGCCCCCTGCACTTGCTCCTCATTCTTCAGTAAACCGAGTGCCGGTTGATCGAGTTCAATTGCTCTGCATTAGACCACACAGCCCAACCAAATCAAACCAAGCCAAGCCAAGCGATGTGCAGTAGTCATCTAATTTCCCCCTTTTCTTGGTGGTTGGCTCTCGAAGAAGAAAGCCATCGCGGAGCCAGGCTGGTCAGATCCGACGTGTGAGGATCGAGAATCACTCTCTTCTCATGGAGCCATGGCTACGGTCAACAACATGTCGTCGGACGGGGCCCCACTTGCGAGTGACAACGGGCGCATGCAGGATGTCGGAGAAACGTCCAAGGAGTCCCCACGTGGCCTCGGCCTTGCAAGGGACGACGGATGCATCTCATTATTCTCATGGCATGCTGCATGCACTTGCAGGAATCTTCTTCTTCCCTGACGGAGCACGAGAGGCTCATCAATCCGTCTGCTGCTCGTTATTTTAGGCATGCATGTCCTAGCTGTTCGATCTCACTCCAGGAATAGCGAGAAGGATGACAACTACGAGTCGGACCGTGTATACGTAAGATTATTTTCGCATTGTTCTGCTGCGCTCGCCATGGTCGGTGCTAGGTCAGCAGAATCATTTGCCACTGCACTGCCCCATTCACTAGTTTTCCTGCTAGCAAGAGATCAGCCAGGAAGACGAAGATTCCTGCAAGGAGCCACTCCGCTCGCTGCCGCGGGCCCCGGCCCGCCCGCCGACCACACACTCCGGCCCGTTTGTCGGCACCTCGATCAGACAGCCGCAAGGGCCCATATGCCAGCCTCTGCGCTTCGGGCACTCCGCACCGCGGTCTTCCCCACGCCACAGAAATTATTACTGTATTTTTTTGGCGTGCACGGAAACTACAAGCACCGGTTTGGCTCGTCTCGGTGCGGCGCCCCGCACCCGCCGGCGAGTGATCTGATGGCGGCGCCGCCGCCGCGCGCCCTCTACGCAGACCCGAGGACGACTCCGCTCGGCGCAGTGGGCGTCCCCCTTCCACGGCCCCGGGGCCGGGCAGGGTTCCCTCGGCGCGAGTCGGCGAGGTACAGCCAGCTCCCCTGCTTTGCCCTGAGCAGCCGAGATCACCGTGGCAGTGCCCTAGTTCTAGGCGATGCTGTCGGTTCTGTAGCCTCGCGTCGTTTGACTGAAGTTAGACGCACGGTTGATTGCAGTGCAGCTTCCAAGGTGTCGTGTAGCCCGCCGTGGCGCGGATGCGATGAGGGCAGTTCCTACTGCTGAATCGCATTGCCTTTGCGGCTTACAAAATTTCCTAGCAGTGCGTGGATTATTTAAATTCGTAGGGAGGATTCTTCTGCTCTCGTTCTGTTGCCGTACGAGTGTTCTGAAATCGGATCCACTGCTTGGATGCTCTGGTATATGAAGAAATCAGCCGAATATAGGATCTAGTGGATTACTTGGGTGGGAAATTTTTTTCAGTCTCTGTTGTTGGCAGTAGCGGCCAGTTTATTGTTAACAAGTGACAGCTTTAAACAGCACCAACATTCCATACCGTGACCATGACTACCGGGGAGTACAGATGCTGATTTTCGGAGTCTGTACCCGATTTACATAGTTCTCTGTCACTGTGTTACTAGTCAGAAACCATGCCTAGAGCATTTCGAGGTAGATTTTGGGACTCTAATTGCAGAATACTGGCTTGCTTGTATGGGCTATAGTCTTTTTGTGCCAATTGTCAATCCAAAGTATCCAATTTCAGTATCAGCAAAAATACTCTAAACTCACCTCTTGATTCTAGGAAAATCTTCGTGGCTGTCACCGGTTGATGTCAACTAGTTCCGATTCAAGGTCATTGCTATGCCCTCGGTGCAGTTGTGCTCAGATGGCTTTGGCCGACGCTAGAATTGCTTACCAGCCTGATGTCGACAAGCATAATGGAGTTTTGGTAAGGGAGCTTTCAAAGTATTTATATGAGCCTACACCCTCCAAGTTGTGCTTGCTGATCTATTCTGGTCGTTTCCTGCAGGCCTATGACTTGGTTCAAGGCAGCCTTGTAAGTAATGCATATGCATTTATGATTCGCCGTTACCGGTGAAACTCGCTACATATTGGATTTTTTCTGTTGCAATTAAGATAGTCATATATTCAGCACTTCACCTTAGGTGCAATGGAATTCGTTTATGGACAAATCAATACCTGATCCGCCAACAGCTGTTCTCCTACATGGCATCCTTGGGAGCAGGAAAAACTGGGGTAAATGAGCAATGCTTCATTTTTACTTCTATAATTTGTCTTCCTGGTGTATTGGATAATTTCACATTTTATTTCGATCTTGCATTGAGCCAAAATGGCTTGAAACTTGTCACGTCTTGGTGTGAAATTTGTTAAATTGAAAAACTAATTGACCATTTTTTATTGCCAAGGATCTTTTGCGAAGAGGTTGGCTCAGGAATTTCCAATGTGGCAGGTAATTTTATCTGTCATTATGATGATGGTCCGAATTGTTTGACATTAAAAATGACTGCCCTCTAATATATCTTCATTCAGTTCCTCTTGGTTGACTTGCGTTGTCACGGTGATTCAGCATCAATTAAGAAACGTGGGCCACACACTGTTGCCTCAACTGCTCTTGATGTTCTGAAACTGGTTTGTAGCTTCTTATTGTTATTATTTGTGCGATGGTTTTCCAAAATATATTACTGGTTAAATGTGGTAGTGATGGCTTGTTTGAAAAAGAAAGAGTGTGCATACCTCAGTTTGTTTACTTCAACGTCAATCTTTATGCTTTGAGAACTGGAATCTGGAAAGATTCTGATAACTTGAGCTACCGCTTGACATCATAGTTTGCACGTGATAATAACATGGCAATGTGTATTTCAGTGATGATTGCCATGAATCAAATTAAAAAGTTCTGTCACCTGACACCACACTTGTTTTTAAACCATTGATGTTATATTTATCGTTGCATCTTATTTAGTTATCCTGGTCACTTATGCTTATGCATCAATTGCCCTGCTAATTCCATCTAATCGACCATGAAGCAAATTAAAAAGTACTGTCACCTGGCAGCACACTTGTTCTTAAATCATTGATGTTATATTTATTATTATATCTTATTTAGTTATCCTGTTCACTTATCCCTATGTATCAATTGCCTTGCTAATTCCATTTAAATCCAACAGATAGTACAGCTCAGGCTAAACCCTCGGGTGTTGGTTGGCCACAGCTTTGGCGGAAAAGGTTTTTCTTTTTACCTTCCGTTTTTCATATTTACGCATCTTTATGTTTTACAAAAGGTGCCCCTGTACTCAAAGATGTGTTTTTTGCAGTGGCTTTGAGTATGGTAGAACAAGCAGCAAAACCACTTGCACGTCCTGTTAGGGTGAGCTCAACTTCTTGCTCAATGTTATCAGTGTAGTAGTGTTCTTTCATGTGTTAACGTTCTTCATATCATGTATTTTAAAGGTCTGGGTTCTTGATGCTACTCCTGGCAAAGTCTGTGCTGGAGGAGATGGAGAAGATCATCCTGCTGAACTTATTGAGTTCCTCAGAAGAATGCCTGCACAAGTAGGCCTTACCTAATGGGGCAATCCTGTCAATGCCATTACAAATTTCATCAATCCCGAATCTGTCATCGCAAAATCACTTATCCTGTATGTGCCATTGAATCACAAAATTAATCACGTATATGCCATCCACGTCATCATTACCATCTATTTTTCCTTAAATGACTAAACTACCCTCATATCTGCCACATAGAAGGCCACACGAACACATGGCACACTGGATCCTACAGAGGTTATTGAAGTTTGGAAAGATTTAAATTTTAACTATGCAAATATTAGAAATTTAGAATAATCTTTTCACCAAAGATCTTGAAGTTCACTCTAATTTTTTATCATATATGTTTCTTATTTTTGTGAATGTTAAAAAAATCAAAATCGGATGCCATTCCTTCTAAATTTAAAATTTACCTATGCAAATATTTGAAGTTTGGAATGATTTTTTCACCAAAATTCTTAGAATTTCCTCATGTTTTTTAGTATTTTTCTGTTTTTTGTGAATTTTCAAAAAGTTCAAAATTTTAACAGTAACCCAGGAAGTTCGAAAATTAAAAATATGAACAATATACTAGAAATTTCAAAAAAATCAAAATGTGATTTTTTGAAAATTTACATATGCAAATATGTTTTGTGAATTTTCTAAAATTTTCAAATAAAATCAAATTTTGATATTTGCACAAAAACCGATCGTTTTTGTAACCCTGGGTGAGAGAAGGAAGAAAGGGTAAGGGCAATTTAGTATTTTCCAATGGTGGGTGACATATTCGGGAAAGAATTGTAATCTGATGGCATCTCCGGGAATAGCTGTTTTGCGTTGGCATATTTAGGATTAGATCATTTTGCAATGGCATACACAGGATTATCTCTTACCTAATTGTCTTAGAGAGCTTGTGTTACTGATTAACAGTGAAATAAATTTTGTTCTGTTGGGAGTTGTACAATTCACCATTTTCCTTCTACTGTTCAATTCCAGATTTCCTCAAAGCAGGAGGTTGTGGGCGCTCTTGTTAAAGGTCAATTTTCTTTGGATGTCGCATGGGTATGCTTAATACTATTCCTTTTACTAAGATTTCTCTCTTGTTACGATATTTTGTCATTCTTATGAATAGAAGATTTGTCAACTATCTGTTTATTGTTTCTTTCAGTGGATAGCAACAAATCTCCGACCAAGCAGTCCGTTAGGACCACAATCATCTAGTTTCTCATGGGCCTTTGACTTAAACGGCATCTCTGAGATGTACAAATCCTATGAAGATACTAATTTGTGGTAAAACTCTTTGCTTATGTTAGTTGAGATAAGCTTAGTAAAGCATATTAGGTTATGGACTAACTGAATTGAACTTTTTTTTTGAGAATTCTATTCAGGAGGATTGTAGAAAATGTGCCGAGAGGAGTTCATATTAATTTCCTAAAAGCTGCAAGAAGTCTGCATAGATGGGCTCTTGAAGATCTCCAAAGAATTCATACTGCAGAGGAATTGGCTGCAGACGAGGGTGGGGGAGTTGAAATGCATGTGCTTGAAGATGCCGGACATTGGGTATGCACGCAATACCTCATTCGAACCCTACATACCTTTTGTAGTCATTAGGATGCTGAGATGCATATGCGAACAGCCCAAGGATGTAATTTTGGAGCACGTTCTTTTCAGGTCCATGCAGACAACCCTGATGGTCTCTTCAAGATTCTTTCATCCACATTCCGGATAGACTACTATAAGAGGGATGCAGGACTGAGGTCCTAGACCAAATGGTACAGCGATTCACCGTGGGGTCAATGATATGAATGGCATCACCAAAGGCACATTAGAGTTCTGTAGATTAGAGGAGCGGGGTTGCGGGATAAAACTTAACCCATGGTGCATTCATTCATTCATTCCTTTCTGTGTATTGTATGTATATGTAACATGACATTTGGCTGCAGTTATACTAATACCACCCATGAACGAATCTTGGTTGAAATAAACCTTTTTTTGCTAGGTTAGATTAGGCTTCCGCTGGCAGAAAGCATTCCTTTGATTTTGGAAAAATCTTCAAAAATTCTTAAAAATTCCTTTGATTTGGCAATAGTGCAATATGCCACTTAAGCAGAATGCTCTCAGATAGGTGTTGCTGGACCACATGCCATATTCAACCAGTAGTTACAGGGCAGATATCTTTCAGGTAGAAACAGGCCAGAGCTGAATTCTCATAAGATTCAGAAGGCAGTAAGCATGACAGCTAAACTTGCAAGGTGCGGACAACACGTGCTCATGAAAATACTGCTGATTTCCCATTCTTTCACTATCTAAGCAAAGTGAATAGTAGGACAATACCTGTACGCAGCAACTAGAAGCAGAGCTACCGAGCTGGCTACAAGCCCAGCAAGCTTGCTAGAATCATGTACAATTCTGGCCACAATTTGTGGCAAACAAGCAGATTCTACCACAGGCCATCTTGCTTCGGCTTTTGGCTCAGCTCTGAGTACTGGCCTCCCATGAGCTGCAATATCTCAGTCCACAAGCAGGATGGATCTGTAGTCACCGCATCGGTTATCAGGCCAGAACTGCAGGAAGTGACAACCCAGTATCCTGCATCAATCTCACTCAACAACTGATCATGATCCCAGGCTGAGTATCCCACATAGAACTTCAGGTCTTCAGGCTTAACTGAACCATTCTTCATCAGAGCACCAGCCTTATCCAGGTCGGTCCGGAGACCAAAGCAGACACCTGGCACAACCTCTTCGAACCCCTTCAGGGGCTTTCCAGCATTCGTCCTCATCAAAAATATGCTCATGCCGACAGGGCCTCCAAACAAGAGAGGGCAATCACCAAAAGGGGATGTCTGCTCGTCGAAGGATGGGTTCACATGTTTCATCTTTGTGTACAGCGGACGATTAAGGATAATACCGAACGGGCCATCGTAGGCATCTCTTGAACCTAGTTTTAGGAGAAGGATGACTGTTCTCTCAAAGGAACCATTGCCATCAAGTTCTTCCTTTGCAACCAACACACACCCAGGCTCCGGCATTGGTATAGAATGAGCCCACTTCCAAGGAAGATGGTATACTGGTCCATCCTTAGCTGTCTGTGGTGGACTACATGCATCCACAGTTCGCTCCTGATTTGAATACATAATAAAATAAGAAATAGAGGAATTAAAGCCAGTTAAACGAGAGATTTCTTAACCCAAAACACCAATTAGCTGCAGGTAGAGACAAGCTATTACTTTGCTGAAGGAGGAAAAAGAGACCTATGTGTACGTCTGTCATAAAGTGTATATATATGATAAATGGAAGCTTTTAGGACAACCAAATGGTTAAAAAAGACACAGAGATGTATTAACAATAGGACACTGAAATTCGACTTACACTACATAATGCAAATGATCTAACTATATGTTATATTTTAGGATGAATAAATGCCATGTTTGGGTATCCTATTACATTGTTGATAAGTTGACAGGAACAGGGATGAAAAGTACTCACTGCAAGAACCATAGAAAAGTCCAAGATCAAAGCAAACCATGAGCTCATTGATGATTGTGAAAAAGGTTCCGGTCAATCAAATGGATCAAAGTCTATCAGATGTTCTTTTTTTTCAAAATACAATAAATGTGAATATAAAAATTACTAAAAGCACAATTTGTTCCATGGAGAATCCAATATGCTTTGAGAACCATATACCAAAATCTCTTGACACACTATTTAACACAGGAAGATAATTTGGAGCAAAAATTGGAACAACCGAGTTCAAAAGATAGCTTTACCAATTTTGGAATCACAAAGCTTGCTCTGACATCTCGCCAATATGTCAAGTTGTTGGGTATATATATTGGGTCACTTGATTTTGGTTCCCCATGATTTTGGCTTGTTCGGTTGGAAGAATCTCCATCAGGAGCAGATGCGTCACCTTTTCCTGCATGCAGAAATCATCAGTTCAAGCACAGAACATAGGTCACCGTCCCATCAAACATTTGGAACACTCTCATCAAGAAAAAAAATATTATAATAGCAGTAGCACAACAATGTAATGTAAGTATCTTTTTTTTCTCAAGCAATATGAATCTGTTATAGCAGTCATTGATTGGAAAAAAACAGGAAAAACATGCCAATTACCTGCACAATTAATTATTCCATTTCTGAATAATATACATCTAGGGGTAAAGTGTGATCAGAACCATTAATATACTGATTCAGCAACAGATGGATAAACTTAAACCTGGAATGCAAAAAGCAATAAGTCCATAATTTCTAAACCAAATTCAGCCCTGTAATTTTTTTTGATAGCAAGATGCAGCCACTAGTATACGAACCACCAAATAGGCCCAAACGAATCCGTCCTTTAAGTTCATTACATACGCAATCCAAGCTACATCTAATCACAGATTACAATCACAACTTGAAATTCACTGAAACGGGTACAGTAACCTCTACAGAAAAACTACAGTGGCTACGATGATCACATAGTTCTGCCCATCAATCCGTTGCCCTACGGTGATGACAATCTCTAAGGTGAGATGCCAAAATCGCAGCTTCCAGATCGGACTATTTCATTCTGCACCAAATATACAGGTATCGACCATATCCCCGCATAGAAATGGCAAAGATCCTACAAATCCCCCCACTCAGATAGCACAAATCGACATCAACAGCATCAGAGCTCGGCCAAAAGAACCTACCGGAGGAGGAGGCCTTGTTCTTGGGGTCGTCGCCGTCATCTCGGCTGTTCTTCCTCCCCGAAGCGCTCACCGCCAACCTCGGCCACCGCTCCGACTGCCACCTCAACCTCGTCGCCCCCAGAGCCAAAGAGCCGATCCCACCGGCGGCGGCAAGGCGGGTCGACGTCGTCGGAAGGGGGTGCCTCGGCGTGAGACAGGACCCACCGGCCTTCAGGTTGAGGGCCCATATGTCCATGGCTGCGAAGGCGCTAGTGGGAACTGGCTCGGGCAGAGTGACGGGTCGGTTGCTGGGGTATGGGGCCCCGAGTCGTTTACCAGTAGTTGAGGTTATCACGTAGGAGTGGTAGGCTTTGATTAAAGGCATGTTTCGATTCACTCAACTAAAATGTAGTTATTTTTAGCCATTAAAATGTAAAATATGGTGACTATAATATTAACTAAATATTAGTCTATTAGAGTTTATTTGAATTTCCCAACTACAATTTAGTGATTAAAATTTAGTTACTAGATCGG
>VSTD030004021.1:0-10531 GCA_008808055.3 Sporobolus alterniflorus
ACAGATGCATGCACATAAAAGCATGAAAACATAAAGTTAGTAAGGTCTATCCATATTGTAAAAGTAATATAATGTTACCTACTCATATAGGTTAGCTGGCAGTAAACTATTTGAATGTGCAAACCAAAAAAGAGGTTACTATAGTTGTTATTCAAAAAGGAAAAATTGAAAATTCTCTAGTTGAAACTGCAGTAAATAGATAAATCAAATCAATTAAATGGCCAAATTAAATTTTATCTGACAATCTGTTTTTTTCATATGGGAGGCCAATAAAGCCAAAACCAAAGAAGTATTGTCAAATAAGCAACATATCTCTGATTGCTTGTTGCCATTGTGAACACTCAAGATCACACTAATCAAACGTAAACAGTGACTAAGACATATCAAGAAAGCCTGGAGTGACGTACCAACTAGGCAATTTGCTCAGACATGTACATCACGGACTGATGATACGCTGATATCACCTTGCACATCGTTATTATGATAGCTGTATACAGGTGTCTCAGAATAGAGCGTCGTTTTGAATGCTTCGAGTTCTGAAGAGCTAATAAGGAAGCTAGTGGTTCATTTTATAAAATGTAAATGCATGCAAAAGAAAGTTAATAAAGCATGATCGTCTAACAAATGAATCAAAAGAAAGAACTGGCAAATGTTGCAGATTATCCTCATATCTATATATGCCACACAACTAGCATGCAGTTTAGTGACACACGCATGATCAAGCAATTAACCAGCCAACTCTCCCAACAACAAATGGTTGTTATGACCACCCGCACTATCGAGAGAGTATGGTAGCAGGTAGCACATGCACTAAAGTTTCCAGCTGGGCAGCTGGGGTGTAATCAACTTGGAAGTCTCATATGTAACTATATCATTTGGCTTTCACCCAAAGGTTTCGCACAAAAGACATAATAACGATAAAAATAAACAAGTTGCGTACGTAGATGATATAAGTGTGTTTATATCTTTCTCTGTGACGAAAAGAGAAGCGCAGATATTCCAAATAAAATGCTTAAACACATGTAAATATTAATGGGTGAACGCATCAGCATCTATATGCACATATATGTTACTGAAAACCTGACAAAATCCTGACGCGACTTGATCAACTGGGTATATAAACGGCCGACATGACCAGCAGCTACTTTTTCTTGGAAAGAAATAGATGTGCGTATGCAACGCGGTTTGACACTCTACTTTCCCACGTGTACACACTACGCACGCCCACGGGTTCATACGACGCGCGATGGCGCATGCGCCCATTATCATACCTTTGGCACGCCATGATGCATGCTACGACACGCGGTTTGCATCATTATTAGGATCGGAAGCTAATCCTAGAATTAATAGACAATCCTAATCAGTCGATCAAGCAAGCACTACTATGTGCAACAATCGACTAATCTGTTATAGTCTTGTTCAAAAGAGGCTTCAGCTGGACACTACCCTTTGCTAATGCGTACGAGCTAGACACAAGAAGCCATCCAGGAGGGCATCAATACCTTCCCTGTACGATAAGCAAAGCGAAGGAGCTGCACCCATTTTACCCATATCATCATCAGCAGAGAGAGACATGTGCTTCGAGCTAGTGTCTAAGCTGATGAGCCCTGTCTTTTCCGATCATATTAGCCAGTACGACTACTTTTCAGATGGAAATCTCTTTTCAGCTCGCTAGTGATATGTCTTTACGGCGGCCATGCAACAACTGAAAAGAAAAGGCGCGAAAGATCTAGCATCAGCCACACCATGTTTGGCAAAAGCTACACAAAGCACTGCGCAGAGAGGTATCATCATCACTGACCATGCATACACCATAGATGCACCACGCCATGTTTGGGCGCAACTAAAGCAGATCATCTCGAAAAGACGAGAATTGCTTGATGAAGAAGAGGGAAGAACCAAGGAGGAGAAGTCACATCGATTGATCATATGGAAAGGCATGCATGCGTAGCCATGCTGCACTTTTGGAAAGGCAGAAAGCCCAACCAGCCAGCCCCTGGAGCTGATAAGACCCGACTACATACGTGCCTGCGGCAGAGCTGCATTCGATCTATTGGGCAGCGGCTGTGTGTGTCTAAACAAAGATTTCATGGTGGGGTTGCAACTTATTGCAAACCCTTTTCACCACCTGAACACATACACACCTCTTTCGTTCCTTCGTTCCCCACCCTTCTCACTATACTCTAGGTTGCTGCTGTCTAAAGAAACCCTAATTAACCAATTTATCAAAAAAAAGAAAGGAGCCTTAACCAACAGATTAATAAGTTGTACATGGTAGTGTAGGTCTATCACTAGTGACCTCATTCAAAAGTAGCTCTATCCCGATTATATGAACGCGCGCGCTTGGCTTGCGAGACATGCTTGCTCATGCATGAGGAATGAGAAGAAGAATCCAACAAGCGTTCTCCGTCAGAAGAGGAGAAGACCGTTTTGTACATTGCACTGATTCGGCGCATGGAGCAAGCTAGGTTCGATCGAGGTCGGTTGGCCGGCCGGTTGTTCGGTGCGTGGCTTTGGTCCGTACCGGGCGGCGAGTGTGTGGATTGATGATGACCGGGCAGGACACGTACTCAGGAGGCGTCGGCGCCGAGCTTGGCGAGCAGTGCTGCGACGAGCCGGTGCCGGCGCTCCTCGCGCTCCTCCGCGCGCGCGCGCCACGCGTCCTCGCGGTCGCGCCAGCGGCGCACGAGCGCGAGCCGCTCCTCGCCGAGCGCGACCATGGCGGTGCGCCACTCCGCCTCGCGGGCGCGGCGTTCGGCCTCGCGCGCCTCCGCCGCCTCCACCCACCGCTCCTCCATCTCCACCTGCCGCCGCATGAACTCCCGCAGCATGGCCTCCACCTCGCCCTGGTCCGGCGGGGACCGGACGCTGACGGTCGTCCTCGCCCCCTGCTTCCGCCTGCGCTTCCTCGCAGCCCCCGCCGCGCCTCTCTCCTCCTCTCCCACGGTCTCCGACGCCTCGACCTCCTCCTCGTCGTCGTCGTTGTCGTCCTCTTCTTCCCCTGCTCCGTCGTCCTCCGGCCGCACGTGCTTGCCCTTGGCCTTGTCGTTCCGCTCCTCCACCAATGCGCGCGCCCTCTCCGCCCTGGCGTCGAAGATCCTCCTCATCTCGTCGTGGAACGGGAACTGCCTCGCCGCGGCAGCAGCGGCCGGCGGGTCGGCCTCGGTGCCCTTGAACCTGGTGACGAGGTTCTTCCACTTGGACTTGCACTGGTCGGGGGTGCGGGCGAAGCCCTGCGCGGCGAGGCGCGCGGAGACGGCCTCCCAGAGCGCCTTGTTGCGCTTGGTGGTGAGGAAGGAGTGGTCGAGCTCGGCGCGGATGGCGAGGAACGCGGCCGTCTCCGCGTGCGACCACTGTGGCAGACGCTCGAGGGAGGAGGAGGACGGCGGCTCCGCGGCGAGCGGAGGAGGGAGGGGGTAGAAGTGGTGCGGCGGGGAAGGGGAGAGGAGAGGGTGGTAGGGGTTGGAGAAGGAGGCGTTGAGGTGGTGGAAGGGATCCATGGCGCCGGCCGGCCGCGCGGGGGAGGGTGGCGGTGGGAGTGGAATGCAAGAATGGTCAATGGCGGTGTGGGCTGGGTTGGGTTTAGGGTCGAGGAGGAGCAAACTCACTTTTCCAATCAACGCGCAAACGGCTTGCTTTCATATTGCTTTCCTGGGAGATCCGGATCCTCTGCGCCATGCATCCCCGGTCTTCTAGAACCGTGGATCTTCGTTGGTACGTACTAGCAGTATATCATGATGCTTGGTCACTGTACGGTGGAGATTGTGGAAAGAAGGGAGTGGTATGTTTTAGTTAATGGTGACTAGAACAATGTTTATAGTCATATAGACATGGCTTCTACATCATGAACAAGAGAGTGCTGATAAATAATGTTGTTGTGTCAGATTCCACTCTCATTTTATCTTTACGGTTTTGTTTGACTGGTTTTTAAGTGATCTTTTTTTTTGCTTTATTCGTTATCTCAGTGAAAAAAGACTTTTGAAAATAATGTGCGATAGAAATCCACGGTAGAACCGCAAAACAAATGCCGGCGGGGCTGCCGAGCGTCCACAGAGGATCCTGTGGTGGGCCTAGGCGGTGACAGGCACGATCCTTTGCGGCGAAGCATCAAAGTAGTACTAGTATTTGTAGAGAGATGGGGGGGGGAATGAAGTGGACAGTTAATTGGATTCCTCCCCCTGCCTCCACATGAGCGCCATTTGATTTGGATGGTTTCCCACGTACGTACAACGCGTCTTCATTCTCTCGGCTGGATGGGAACGCCATATGACCTAGCTAGCTAGCTAGCTTGCTCTGGCGTGTTCCAAGGCTTGCATTGGTTGAGTGGAGATTTGCGCGTGGCTTCACACAAGTTTTTGAGATGCGGAATAATTTGACACCTCATACTCCATCGTCGTCGTAGCAGAGCACTGATCGTCGGTGGCTCCTACCTAAGCCACAATCGTCAAACATCACCTGAGTCAGGCGTTGACAATTAAGCATACAGAATATGCCTAGGTAGGCTCCATGCGCAGAGACCGACGAAAAAAGAAGCGCTATATACTCCTTGCATTATTAAATTATATTCCCATTTTGTTAATGATAAGACGACTTATACAAAATATATCATAAGTATATATTTTTTAAAATAATAATAATCCGAATGGTCAACATAATCCACAGTAGTTTTAATAAAAAGAGGATAAGCAGCCCATTAGTATTACAAATGGGCCTTCTGTGATAAGAACGGCCCATACGTCGTTCGGCCGGTTGGCTGGCCCTCATATCGTACATTTCCTGATTCCTGGCCTTCCGAAACAACGTGCACCGCATTCATGCCGCGGCACAGAAGGACGAATCGCAGGAGCAGCTTGACGGACTGAAGCGTTTGGTCCGGCCCCTGTGGTCGCAGACATGATCGATGCCTCCTCCTTGCTGCTCTTGGTCCTTGAGGCGGTTGTCGTTTGCGCGCGCGCCGCCTCTTCGTCGCTCGCTTGCATCAAGAAATGTAGAGACCCATTGGTGCTGCCCTTTCCTTTCCTGCTCCTCTTCTCTATTCTTTTCTTTGTAAGATTTTTTATTCAAAGGAAAAATGAGGGATCGTTGAACCAGCCTGGCAGTCTCCTCCCTCATCAGCCAGCCTCCACAAAACAATTCAAGATCCATCTCATCTGCAGCCATTATCATGTACAGGTGCACGCAGTAACCGGAGACCTGCAACTTATATGTTGCTTGCGAAATTACATCGGACTATTATGAAAAGTACTCAAGTCCTCAGCAGTCCATCGCAATTTACATGTTGCTTGTGAAAAGAAGCACACAAAGTGTACAACATCTGCTTTTATTTACCCTTCTATGGGTACTATCTGATTACCAAGAGTTCGGTAATGGGACAGTCAGCACACCTCAAGCTCTTAATGAAGGGCTGAGATCCATTGCTTGGCCATAGATCTCATTGAAGGAGTCCACAGAACTATATAAACAGTATAATAACATCGAAAGCTTTCTAATTGTTATAAAAATTTCTTACCTGGATTATCCAGGATGCCCAACTTCTTGCAGTCATGTCCGACAGAATAAAGCAAGAAGCTAATTGTCTTCTAACACAAAGCAGTAAAGCACATTGTTGTAATCATTTTCCCCATTTTTTTCTCTGTTTCAACAAATACATGGATAAGACTTTGCATAGTCCTGAAAGAAAAATAACAAGAAAATGTAGATCTACAAAGAATATCAGGGTCAGGTAGACCAAGATAACAAGATATATTAATGCACAGTAATGGTGAGATCAATAATAATATGCACCATAAAAGTGATAGTCCGCATACCCAGGAGGCGACAGATAACAATTTTTTACGCTTTGTCTTGGAATATATTTGATCACGTTTGTATTCCAAGTTTGCCATCTAGAAATTTCCTTATGCACAGAATCATTGCTGTGATTTATAGCTCCAGCAATGTATTGCTGTTAGATCTACTACCTATCACGAGTGACAAAAGTAGTAACGTATTGTTGGGGGCACTATAATAACCAAATCAACTCATAATACAAAAGTAGCATGCGGTATCTCAAGGTAGTCTTAAATGTGCTGTATCGATCATAATTCATTATCATGGACACATAGCTATTTATACCTGGACTCTGAGGAATGGAAAACAAACTTCCACCTAATACAAAATCAACTGGAATAAGCTTATATATAGGGCACATTCACAAATGATAGGGGAGGAATATTTTCTTTCCACTCGAAGAATTTTTTTTAGGCCATGTTCACAGGGTTCTGCCCTTTTGGAGAGGAAAGATAAATTATCAGAGTTTCAGCAGGGGAGAAAATGCCTTTGGAAGGTATCACAAGTTTCGTGTACAGACGAACTTTGATGGTCCTATTCCTGCATATATAATGGTGGTCCTTTACATCTATACTACACTACCAGTACTCCAGTAGAATACCGTGATACACCTGCATGTGGAAGAATAGATGCCCGTTGATGCAAACCCCATTGCAAATTCAGCAGTCCAAGGGGAATCATCATAGTTCGTCATATCATCATTAATGAGGCCTGCCTCTGCTGAAACAAGGTGACAAATTCAAATGTCGGCACTTTCAGACAATCCATAAAACAGACAAAATCCTTTCGCTTGGTCACTCCCTTCAGCATTCTTGTCATGTAGCACCGAGGACGGGGGAAACTGAGCAAGGAACAAGAACTGAAAGCAACTTTTGGTGTCGCCATGGGGGCAGTGTATCTGTACACGAACTACCACCTACAATCCTGTCCCGAATTCATCAGGACTTGTCCCGATGCCGAGGTGAAACCAGGGTTAACAAATTCGACGAATTTTACCGAAATTCAAGAGTCGCCGACTTTTGAAACACTGGGTGAAACGTCTCGTCTGAGCACACGGACCACGGCGCATTTCCTTTTTACGTGTACCAGTATAAAACGGCAGTAATCCAAACAATACGCGCAGTAAATTTGTTTTGGGGGGTTGCCATGAAAAGTTAATATCCCTGATCCCAATTTTTTTTGTAACTCGCACCATTTACCGAGAGTCAGTGCCTTGGACCAGCACCAGCAACGTAGTGCAAGATTGCCGCGATGCAGTCAGCGACGGCGTCGCCGTTACGGAACGCGAGGTGGAAAAGGGCCCGCAACATCCGTCCAACCGGTCCACGGGCTACGAGCACGAAACTGGTGGCGTCAGAAACAACAGGAGATCGGCGGTTACTGATCAGCCACCACCACCGGCCGAGCAAAGGCAGCAACTAATCCACCGCGCGCGAGCTTGTACCGGACTCGAACTCGAACGGATCCGGGACGTGGTTCGGAGAATGGCGGATCCGCCGCGAAAGCAAGCGGCTGGAAAGGAGCTAACCGAGCGGAGCTCGTCAGGGAGCGAGAGAGAGAGAGAGAGAGAGATGCTGGGATGAGGGGTTCTCGCACCAACCTTCCGCGCGGGATCGGTGCTTGGATCGCGGCAGCGTCGCCATCTCCGGCTCCCCCTTCCCGTCCTCAGCAACCTCCTCCTCGCGATCGGCAGATTCGAAAACTTCTGGAGAAGAAGTACTTTTCGAGGCGCGAGCCATGGCGTACGTGTGATGGGGTGACCGTGGATAGTGGACGCGGAATTGACTACTCTACTCGTCTCGTCTCGTTTTGCGATCTGTGATGAGGAGGAGGCGATACACACACGTGACGTGCCACCGATTCGGCGAGCCGTGGGCAGTGTTTCAAAATTCGGCGGAGAACAGTAATTCGGACACCAGCTAATTTTAAAAAATTCAAAAAAATCGGCAAAAACTAGAAAAATTCAACCGTTTGACGAATATGAAAAATTTAAAATCCAAAATTTGGCTGTTTTGACTGAATTATCAGCCAGGTTTTTTAAAAAATCGTTCGTTTTTGAAAACCTTATTAGGTCGTTCTAGCCCATTAAGAAGATTTGAGTAAATTTAAATTTTAACAAACTAAACCATGTTGTTTTTAAAAAATATCTTTACTAGTTTGCTCAGAATTCATTCTAGTTTTTTTTTACATATTTTTTATTTTTAAAAATATTTCGAATCTGTGAACAGTATAATCGTCAGTTTTGAAATTCGGTGGGTACTGCATCCACCGAATTTATTAACCCTGACCGTGGGCGGATGAGGTTGCGACCTGGGTAAGCGGGCAAGGTCAATGTTTTGGTTAGTAGAGTTATCCGTTTCATAAGAGCATTTTCAAAATAGTCTCATAAACTCACCTAACCATGACCATCAGCAGCAGCGACCACACCGCTGGCCTCGGGAATGACCACGCCGTGGGACTGGTCGCCCCTCTGCACCAGAGCGATGTCGACGTCGTCCAGTGTGGGCATTATTGCCAGCAATGCTGTCCTCACCGCCTGGTTTACGCAGATGGGCTCACAGACCGCTGCCGGCACCATTAGTTCAACCGAAAACTGGTTCGCGGTCAGCGCCTTCAAGCTTGCGGCCAGCAGAACATCATCCAGGCTAGACTCAGGTCCGCGATCCAGTCGCATGATGTCGTTCACCCCGGTGTACATCCATACAGGGCAGGGCCGGTCCTGAGAGGCATGAGGCTCCTTGACAGGAAGTCGTGCAGTACCATCGGCGAGGTCAAGCTGTTCTCGACCAAGCACTGGATCCAATCCAGCATGGGGTCGAAACCCGACTCCAAACCGGGGTCTTTCACCCTCTCGGTGCGATCGAGGGTCGGAGCGTCGACAGGAGGTGTGAGCCGGTCATGGACGTCCACCTGCACCAGCGCCCAATCTTCTCTCCAGCGCTCCCACCTGCCAGGGGAAACAGACGCGATGTAACGGGTATGGCCATGTGTCCGACGCTGGAAGTAGTAGTCGTCGTTGAGTGGTGGGCGCTGGCTTGCAACCTTCAATATGAAGAAGCGTCAGAACAGCCACACTGATGGTCGCACCCCCACGAACATCTCACAGAGGTGGACGAAGATGGCCACCAGCGCAATAGAGTTGGGAGAGAGGTGCTGCAGCTAGAGCTCGTAATACTCCAGCAACGTAAAGAAGAAGGAAGACTGCGGCGACACAAGCCCAGCCAGTGCGTACGCCGCAAAGAAGACGAAGTCCCCCAGCTTCATGTTTGGGTGTGAGACTGGGCGCTTGCCACCCCATCAGCCACCGCAGGCAGGCCAGGGAGCCCGTCGTCTTGAACCGTGAAGGAGGAAGCTCAGCGGCAGTGGCGATGAATGATGGTCGGGGACTGTGAAGAAACCAAGAGGTGTAGGAGGCAAAGGAGATGAGCGCAGATGGCAGGAGAAGTATGGATCCGGGGGTTTCATCCCCTATTTATCCTCCCCTGCAAGCAGCAACCCATTGGGCGTGGCACTTCATATCCGCACCGCGCGTAGGTCATACCCAGGCGCTGACAAGGGGGCCAGGTCTCGCCCATCAGCCATCAGCCAGCGCTGGTCAGCAAAGTGGTGATACGACGGCACAAAAATGGAACGTCCCGCACATCCCGTATGTGCGGCGTTCCGTTGGTTCAGGAATCGTGGTCACGATCGCCTCGACCCCTGCGACTTCCGCTGCGCGGCGTCCCATCGGTTTGAAATCATGGTCATGATTGCCTCGTGCCCCGCAACTTCCACTGTGCAGTAACAACCCAAGGAGAACTGCAGCGCGTGACGATTCCACCAGGCACTCCAAACATCGTAACGTCCCATGCGGATCGTGGGCCACCACGTATCTGCCATGATGCACCACCGCTTCAAAATATCATCGTACAAAACTCAGAAAGGCTGCATGGGAAAGAATGCTGGCCCCACCCGTGGGTTCGCAGCCTCTCCCGGGTGGGCCCGGGTGTCATTGTCGGTATTCTGAAGACCGGGTACCCCCGCGTATAAAGTTCCAAGTCAAGACGAAAGATAAGACGGACGTGCATGCCCGCGTGTCTCGTGACTTTAGCTCCCGCCTCCTGGCTCAGGGGAGTTCTGAAGCCGCCACGTGCCCCGTGGCCCCGGCTCCTATCTCCTGGCTCAGGGCAGCTTCAGAGCTACCACATACCTCATGGCTCCAGCTCCCACCACCAGGCCCCAGGGCAGCTCCGGGACCGCCACGTGCCCCCTGGGCTCCAGCTCCGGCCTCCTGGCTCAGGGCAGCTCCGGAGTTGTCCTGTGTCCCATGGGTAGACTCTACAGGCTGTGAGCTATTAAAGTAAATAAATATCCACTGATGACCTGGCCATCATGATCTTCGTCGGGGCCTAGAAGGCGTGCAGTAGGTGGCCCATTAAATACTAGCAAGACGTGCGGGTAGGCGGATTGCAGGAGCGGGTTAGCACAACATAGACCTATAGCACGCTCACAGTGGATTGCCACATAACGGAGTAGTTCAACAACTCTGGCCATGCAACACAGTCAGACGGGTAGCTACAGTGCGACTACAACACATCACCAATGCTATGAACCACTCGTCAGACACCGCTACAGTACCCAGCGACGCAACAGCACGGTGCCACACTGCTGACCAAGTGCATTGAGGCAGACGACAAGATCAGGTGTACCCATGTCGTTGAAG
>VSTD030004022.1:0-10529 GCA_008808055.3 Sporobolus alterniflorus
TGTCGGCTACAAATGCGCGCGACCTTGTTGTCATGAAATCAAAGGGAACTGGCATATTGCAGCTTTGGAAGAGCCTCAGTGCATAGCAGCGTTATCAGTTTGTCTCCTGCCGGTATCGCCTTCCTCCTTCAGCTTGTGACCGTACACTAACACGATTCAAAATCATTGGCACACGTAGGACTAACGTACGAGTGCTGTTTTGTTACACTGTTACTACGTACACTAGCAGGCTCCATAGATGTTCTTCAATTGAGTTGGAATTGGAAGTAGCAGCTGTGGTGTGGCGAATTTGCGAAGAGTTTTCCTTTCCTGGATGATTAAAAAGGAGGGGATTTCTTGACGACTACGCATCTATGTCGTCGCCGCCGCCGACGGTTGATTTGTTGTTCTAGATACACGAGCGCTGGACGATTGGTCACTCCCAGTTGCCTATCCACTTGCGCAATTTTCTCCGACAAATTGAAGTCACAGCAAGCCCCCGTCAAACGACGTGCACCCGGCCGGCCGTGGGCGAAAGCATCTCGCCCGCCAACCGGGTGACAAGCGTGCTTGGAGTTTGCTTTGAACCGACCGCCACGCATCACCAAAATGCAGCGCCTACCCACGACGTTGACACCTTGCGACTCTCTCTCTCTCTCCATGCTTCACCGAAGCAGCAGAGCGGTCAGAACGGCCGAGCTGAGAGAGAACAAAGGGCTCCGCGGTGCCGTGGTAGACTTGGAGAGAGCCAAAGGCCCCAGAACGCGACCGAGAAAAGCCAAGGTAATGGTCGGTGCGATGATGATGCAGTTGCGAGCCATGATACAACGACTCTTACTGAATACTGTTTGACCAAAGATTTTTTATTAAAAATACAGTATAAATATAGATTAACTATCCCGTCAGAAGCCTTAACGTGGGTATGATTATCACTAGGCGGAGCGCGAAGTCATTTTTTGCGAGGGCGCTAACCATCGTTATGTACCGGCCTTATGGATCAGAATCTTGTAGTAGTAGCTAATATGAAAACACATGTTCTCCAGCGCCGTGTGGGAATGGTAAGCCGCGTCAAAGAAAGGCAGCCGGCCGCTGCTACTGTGTGCCACGTAAGTGCATGCGTCACCGTCACGCTGCAGTCGGCACGAAGTATAGGACGGACGGAGCAACGTCACTGCTTTCGAAGTTTTTTTTAAAAAAAATGAATAATTGAACGAGGCTGCCTCTAAATTTCGTCGGCAACTTTGGAGAGAGAGAGAGCGAATCTAGGTGCCAACCCCATTAACAACTGGCCAGCTTTCTCCCATTTCGGCCGGCTCGCGTTCTTCACGCAGCCGCGCCAGTTCCTTGACCGTTCGACGCGCATGCATTCTGCAGTTCTATATATATTGATGCACACATTGTTGCAATCGTTGAGAAATGTCAGGCTTGGTCCAACCCGTGTACATATATACGTTCTTGTTCTTGGCCGTGGCGTCTCACCCCTACTCGTCATGGAGCCTGCAGTGGTGCTTCAGAGAGCTCATGCTACCATTTTGATGATGGGTGGAGTTCCAGTGGGAGCTGCTGCGCATGGGACAGCAACGGAATTCAGTCTTCCGTTACATGGTGAAGGAGCATGAAATGCAACGATGCACCTTGGCATTAGGATCGAAATCCGGATGGATGAAACACAGCAACAATCAAGAGGCGGTGCACTGACCTTGCATATTGGGAAATTGGTTAATCTGCGTCATCATTCAAACAGGAATATGGATGGCGCAAATTTGCAGCATGGTCTATCCCGGAGTTGTTATTGGAGCTAGAACTCTGGCCTGGCCGACGAGTCATTCCTGGAGCTGAAGGGTTGCCTGGTCTCCGATACATAAGACTGACATACGGTACGTTACATGTACACACATGCCTATTTTTTATATTGTGCTGAAGCTTTTGAGGTGCTCTATCCGTTTTTTTACTTTGTCACCCAAAAGTTAAAAAATAAACTAGTATGTGGTGGCACCTACCCAAATCTAAAGTTGATTAAATTCAAAACTCTCTCAACGGGTTTATAGTAAGAAATGTACCAACATTTACAAGGTCAAATTAGGATCACTATATTCATTTCTTCATGAGGCTACTTGTAAACTTGGGTATTGTCAGTGTTTTCTACACCGGCAAATAATAAGATCATCAACATCAGGTGTTTCTATTTTTAAAGTGGTCTCACGAACAACTAGCATACATTGATCTATCATAGTTTAGATACTTTTTTGAAGGTAATAACATTACGTCCAGCTGAATGATATTGATGAAGACCAAGTGTTACAAGGGGTGAGCAGAGTGCTCGAGTGGTTCACGTATTGAATGAGGTCTGGATCTCGTGGCTTTCACATGAAAGGGTGGAAGTCCTTTTATAGACCACTCTGAGGTCTCATAACCATAGT
Source organism: Sporobolus alterniflorus (assembly GCA_008808055.3). Lineage (NCBI taxonomy): Eukaryota > Viridiplantae > Streptophyta > Magnoliopsida > Poales > Poaceae > Sporobolus > Sporobolus alterniflorus. The sequence goes on from VSTD030004022.1 coordinate 2,400, forward strand.
ACAGTTATTTTACAACTCGGGTTAAGTGATATTACGTGTGGGGCCCCATGCTGAAAATATCAATTTGTAGAGCTCGGAGAGGGTTGCCCGACTATCTTCTCAGCTCCTAGGCTTTGACGTGGCTAGTGTCCAGAATGGTTTTTTGGGTGGCCACCGCCTCACTGCAACTTACTTAGCTACTAAGTCTTCCCATGTGGGGGCTTATATGAATGGGCTAGCCTGCCGTCTGCACCGGTCCACGAACTGCGATTGACAGACGAGGATACAGAGTCTTCTAACATGCATAGTTTTGTCCCATCATGCCGTGAAAACCGCATTGGCTTTAGGCTATCTCCCTCAGGGGTGGGAAGTTCCCGAGGGTTGACACGGTGACTTACTTGGTCGCTAAGCTTCTTCTGACGTTATGGTGAGGCTATGCTGCCACCTACGCCAACCCAGGAGCTGCGGTTGATAGGCGGGGACACATAACCTCCCGACTGACATTGTCCCATCCTGTCGTACTGTATGGACCGACGCATACTTTAGACCGCTTTCCCGGGGGTGCAAGGTCCCCGGGACTGGTGACCTGCTTTGGTATGGAAGGCCTGGGCCCTTGGTGGGTCGAACCTTTTATGGGGAAATCCACCACTGTCAAGGGGCTTATCTGATGATAGAATAATCATAACAATTATACGTGTTCTCGTGAAAGAGTTTCTATATAAGGGGATGATGGGATGGAAACCAGTATTCGAATGTCTATTTGTCAGGTGCGTGTGGGTGCCTACAGCTACATCTTGTAATGACAGACCTTAAATGGCGTGATCTTCCAAGGATCCAGTTGCAACGGTGTTTACCCAATACTGGAGAGTCCTCGAGCGTGACTGTCAGGGGCTCGTATTGTGTCGGGTCACGAGGAGGCTCTACAGTGAGCGGACAGGTGGTAAAATCCTGCTTGTCCGTGACCATCGTGATGGGAGAGAGGATCAGTTCGGATCATTACCAAGTTTAATTCTTTTTAGCTTGGCGGTCCATCCTTTTCAACCAAAAATGGTGGGATCATATCTAATACGTGGTATTTGGTTCCACAGTCATTTGCCGGTGGAGGAAATCAGTTATATCCAGATTCTACGACCAATGGTACATGAGGTACAAGACCCCGACAGGTATATTTTTAGATAGTTGCTATACTATAAAAACACAGCTTTCACATCAAAACACACTATAAATGCAATTTTAGTTGTAACACATTGCAAAAATTTTGGGTGATTTGTCTGTGGTACGTCTTGTTTGTACAGAGGTAGAGACAAGTGTGCCTATATCTTTCTAAAAATGGTCAAACATGGGGTAGTTTGACTTTGACCAACTTAGCAAAGTTCTTGGAACTTAGCCCTAACGAAAAGCCACATCCAGGAGCATACTGAGATTGTGCAGTATAATAGACTGGACTCTAAACTCCGGCTCTTAATAAATATATCTTGTGTAAGAAATGAATTAAGAGATTGCGTAGTACAATATACAATCTCTAAACTTCATCTCTTAAACATATCATGTGTAAAAGACAGGCTATGAGAATGTGCAGTATAATATAAAATAGATGACACCATCTCTTATTCTTCGTGAGACATGCTAGAGACGGGCTCTCTAACAAGAGCTGATTGTTAGGGCATACAACGTTTGAGTGAATGAGATTTTACAATTCGGAAGGGAAATGGTAATGGCATGACTCATTATGTACAATATAGAAAAGTCAATGGCTTACTCCAGTTGGCAAAGTCACTTGTGACTGCGCCCACCCGAGTTCGAGTTCCGCCTTGAAGTAAAGGTGCTCATTCATCTCTCTTAAAAAATTGACAGAGATTTTGTTTTTGATTTTCGTGTCAAAAATTTCATTTTTTTACTTTGTTAGCTGTATCTGCGTGCTAATGTTTTCCACGCTTACCATGGTCTGTTTGGTTTGGGGAAATTCATGCAATTGACCGGGGTTGGAGAGCGTTCTTATCTCTTCCCTATTTGATGAAGAACACGTACAGAAACAAACTTATTATTCTAAAGTATCAACGCGAGACGATTGCGAGAAAGGATTAGTAAATTTATTGTTGTTTCACACTCCTTTCTTTCTGCACGAAGGCTTCTCCATGTGGTGGTTAGAGCTCGATAATATCCGTTCTCACTATGCCACACACTGAAGGAAAAACATATTTAGACCAGCGTGTGGCCAATACCCTGCCTTTGCTTGTAGGGTTTTTTCTCTAGTTTATTATGTTGTTAGGACCACATTATTTTTGTCTCTTGCCCTGTGTATGATGCACCACCATTTGACCTCTGGGTTTGAAAACGTTGCACACTTTTCTCTAATTCCCCCCCACGAAAAACGAGGAAAATATTCTCAGGGTAGATGGATGGGACGATGCATGAGTATATATCGACGGGAAAATCAACAACTATTGGAAAATTACATAGCTTCATAACCAAATTAAGTGCCAATAGACACGTTCAAATCCAAGAGGGAAAGTAGTAGGAAAAATTGTACATCACACACAAGTGACAGTAGCTGCAGCTTGCGATAGAACAACACAAAACAGTTACATACAGAAATAAACTGGGAGGCCAATTAATTTTTTACAGCGCGTGTGGTCAACGAACACGACATGGCGACGATTACTCGGCAGGATTTCGGTCCTGGAATAACCGAGACAAGGCAGGGAACCTCACACAGGCACCAGGAACCTGGTAGTTGCAAGCTTGATCTCTTTGCAGGCTGAGTGTAGTGGTCGATCGCCGTGTCAGTGCCCAGAAAATGGCGCGTGTCGTCGCCATTCGTCAACCGTGGGGATTGGCCCTCTCAAGTTACCAGCAGCGGGTACATACACCGCTAGCCGCCGGCCGGCACTTGGCTTGAATCGGCCTTTAACTGCAAAAATCTAGTGTGGTATCACCGGAAATGTAAGACACAGTAACCTAGATAATTGACTAGTACAAGTAGTAGAATCCTGGAACACATGGCCATCGGCAGATACGTGCCTTTATTCGGACAGTAGGATTGGTCAAGTTTGTTGTCGCCGGCGGGCGCGTTCGTTGTCACGTCGGCGTGAACCCGCTGCTGGGCCGCGAGTCCACGGCGACGAGGAACAGGAAGAAGGCGGCGATCAGCGCGAACGCCAGGGCGCGCGCCAGGTCAGCGAACCGCCTCACCGCTCCCGGCGCGGCCGCGACCGCCGGCGGGTGACGTGGATGTAGAGGAGGATGACGCCGGCGATGTAGGTGGCCGGGAGGGTAACCGTTACGACGGCGACGGCGAAGTCCAGGACGGGGCTGCGCGGGGACATCCCGTTGACGAAGTCGAGGAGGGGCTTGAGGATGCTGGCGCAGCCGACCGCCACGCAGATGGCGAACTTGGCGACGTCAGGGAGGTGGCGCTGAAGGTGGACCATGTCCATTAGCCCGGAGATCTTGGCTCCGTTGTCCTCGGGATGCGAACGTAGAGAGCAGGGTGTCTCTCTCTCTCTCTCTCTCTTGTAGGGGGGAGGGAGCGCAGCCCGCCCAAGCTGTCGTGCAAAGAACAGAGTAGATAGAGTATGTGAAGAATTGGGAAGAGAGGATTGAGATTCACCTATCACCTTGGAGAAGGTGGGATTACCTTGAAACAAAGACAAGACGAATGCAAAGCAAAGAGCGAAGGCGAGGGGAGCAGCTGGTTAGACAACTCCGGCCGTTCAAGGAGCTAGAGATACAGGCTCTGTTTGTCACACTTGAAACTTGCTGAAAAGTTAGCTTCTCAACAAGTTTAATTAAGTTATTGTTAAGATAAGCTTAAGCTACTTATTTGACAATCCGCTTATTTCTTCAACTTCTTAGATGCGGTCATCTCCGTCTCCCTGCTCCATGTGAAAGAAGGGGGCAAATTTCAGTGCTAGTCCACCTCTCCCAGTTCACCGCAAATCTCGTCAACTGGCAGGTCTTCGCTTCCATCCCTAGTGGTCATGGACGCCTCCTCCCTCCTATTCCTCTCCCCTATCCGGCTCTTCGGGAATCCCACCACCGACCCAGGTTTGGGCCTTACCTCGAGGCCGCCCAATCTCATCACGGCCGGCCGCCATCCCACTGGTGCTGGCGCCGCCTCCACCACGCGGCTCCACACCGTCTCAACCTCGCCGTCCATGTGGCGGCGGCCGAGGCGCGCCTGCTCGACATGCCACTTGCCGCGCCCTTCACCATCACATCCTCGTGCTTGGAGGCCGTCTCCAATGTCGTCGTGCAGGTTGAGCGGTGCAGTGGCGCCGTCAGGTGAGGTGAGGAAAGAACATATGGGGTTGGGAAGAACGGGCGGGACGGGGATTGCCTGGCGCTTCGTTCGCCTCGGGGATAAGCTGCGAGAAGCAGATTTGACCCTGCGGCTGGCTTATCGTTGATTTTGTGAAGGAAAGGAGAAGTGCTGCCGCTGCCAGCTGGAAATAAGCGGTGTCTTTGGTGCCACTTGCGCTTTTTTCAGAAGCGAGGGTGACAAACAAGACCATAGTTAGAGTGGATTTTCCCTTGTCCGCTTTTTTTTATCTTTACGAGGTGATTGTCGTGCTAACGTTGTCAATTATTCTCTCTGTTTCAAAATACTTCGACAATAAGTATTTCGAAACGGTTGAAGTCAGAGATGAACAATGAACTGTGAGAGTGGATACAGTGTTCTCTGACATCGGTCATTGTTCATCGGGTATGGTTTACCCAAAGTTGTAGCGAAATTACTGCTCATTGATTGATTACTGTAGCATCAAATCTGAACTGTTTGTCTGAAAACTAACGTCTACTGTTCATTGGTGAAATCAGAGGATCACCGGGCACAAGCCACCGTACCTGCCGGCGGCTGTGGTCAGAGTCAGCACCTCAACACAACTCCACCATGATTTCCACCGGTGCCAGCCTGTCTCCAGCCAGCTTTGTTTACCCCAGGACTAGTCGTCTCGACGACCAACCAAATGGACGGCTCTGGTAGTAGGTGTTCCGACGAGTTTTTATCGGCGTGATCTTGACGGACCTACCCTACCCAAGTCGCGCGACCCTCCGGCCGGCTGTTTCTCCCGCACTACGAGCGTGGATTTTCCGTCTCCAGCCCCGGCCCTTCCGCCCCCGGTTTTCCCTCCGTGTGCCGCTCTCCTTTGCCTGCTTGTGCTTTTGCTTTGGCCGTCAGGGCGTGCACCACCAAGTCTTGCTCATTTGGTCTTCGGGAACGAGACGACGGACCTGCTTGCTGCTCGCGTGGCCACCAGCGGGGTCAGATTTTCCGGCGAGCCGACCGCCCTGACCTTTTGGGGTTCACGCTCCGGAGGTCGTTTTGTTGATTCCAGTGCAAGATCCTTGCCTGCTTATGCAAAAAAGGTACAGTGCTACTCAAGGGTTCAGTACATCACACATATTAGCAGCACGTACTGTACGAGACTTGAAAAATCGTCAAGGCACACACCCTCGGGCCAAAACGGGGATGACGATAAGCCACTTTTCTGTCCTCTGCCCAGTTCCGTGGTTGGAATGGGAAGCGATCCGGCTGCTGCTACCCCTGTGTACGGGAAGGGAGGCCATCAGAATCTAGGATGTGCTGTGGACCTCTACCTTTCTGGAGCAGCAGGTGTTCCAGACTTTGACCGTCAAAACATGCACCAGAATTTTGTCTCTTTTCCCCCCTTCTGTTTGTGATCTGAATGAAGCCCCATCTCCGAAGCGCACGGCCAGAGTTTTGCACACGGAGCCACCGCAGTAACGAGTGGAGCTGGGCGTTCACACGGCGCTATAAAAGCAGACAGTTTGATGGGACACATATTCTAATGATAATTCCTTTAAACCAATAAAACCCTTGCAAAAATAGAAAGCAAACAATATCTCAGAATGCCATGCTTGCATGTGATTTTGATTTGTAAGTTTGTGCATGTACAGGAATAGAAAGCAAATTTCATCCGTATCCAGCAAACACCCTGTATCCTCAACCCCTGTATTCCAAAGGTTTTTCTCAGATGGGTTTCAGAGCTGCAATTGAATATCGTCACATTGCAAGATCACGAATTGTACAGTAAGTATCCATGCTCGCACACTGAAGGTACTCCCCAGAAATACAACGGGGAGAGGAGAGGAGTTAAAGAATGGCAATCTGACCTATGAGGTCCCAAAACAATAGATAAACATCAGGTATCTATCGACTAAAGCTCTACCTCCTAACCTCATATGTACTCTGGCATCATGGAATTCCAAACCAAGCCCGTATCCAAAACAATCACACAACGTACCCAGAGGAACCTGGTGGTCAATGCTAAACAACTGCTCCTACCGTGATGTAGTATTCATATTGACAAACTCCTAGGTAATCACAGCTTGCGTTTTATCAGTTACCCTCGACAATAAGAGATGCCAGTTCACTTTCTTGTTGACTTCGCAATCTTGATAGTGTTGGGGGGCTCCTTTTGATTCTCTCTGGTAGGAACCTGGGAAATTTAGGAAACAAGATCCTTTATGGCTTCCCAACTATTTTATAACAGATAACTGTTAAAGGTTACTTGAAAAAAGCACAGCAGTGGAGGAGCTTATGGATGCAAAATCAAGAACGAGAAATATAACTTACGTATCCATTCTTTCTGAAATAGCTCTGCGTACAGAAGAATTGAGACCATAAGCAATGGAATTAAAAAGGCCCTGAAATAATGGGAAACGTCAGAATCCGTTAGAAAGGAAGAGAAATACATAAATCATGGAATATTGTCAAGTTATGAATAACCACCGGACAAAAGAATCAAACTTCGTGAAGACTTCATAAAGTTATACAAGGGCAGAAGAGGGCCAGATTCAATGGTTGTGAATTTCATACTATTCCATAAGATAATGAAGGATATCAGTTGAAATCAATTCCGCACATTCATTTCAGGTGAAAGGGTCAGAACTCCCAACACTCCCATTCGAAGCTTATTGCACAGGGGCACAACAAAAGAAATTGGATTCACATAGAGGCCTCTTAATCATGCCCCCTTATGATAAATTGGAACCAGAACATGCCAGTAAATTTAGTTCTCCAAAGTTTACAGAGCGGTACTTTAGTACTACATCCAGGATTGAATGCAAAAAGCATTAAGCAACTCACCATAAGTCCAGCAAACCCAATATCAAGAAAGGAGAGCCAAAATATCTTGTGGCCCGGATTGGCGAAGTCGTAAAGACGATTGACAGTGGCAAAAGCCCAAGATCCAATCAAAATCAGAGGGTAATAACCCCACCGGTTAAATGCCTGCAAAATATGGTCAGCCAATTAATTAATATCCACTCAAGTAACCTTTCATCATGACAATATCAGCTATGTTCCAAAGTATACGGATATCAGTAACAACAAAGCAGTGCAACAGAGTTAGGAACATCTCCGGCAGAAGCACTGAAGAGAAAACAATGATAACTATTTGCACTTACCTTCTTGTCAGCCCGAATGTCAGACTGATTTGAACGTTCACTTATGCCAGCAGCCATCTACACAAAGTTCCATGGGCTTATGAAAATTGAAAACAAGCGGGCAAAACACAAAAAGGGCCAAAGAGTAATAAAGAAGGTCTATGTAACCCTCAGCATATAAGGGAGATTGACAGAAAGCATGTGTACGTGTACCCGTGTTGCATTGTTCAGCATGTGGTTTACTTTGTAGTATGTAAATCCATTGTAGAGAATGGCGCCCCAAAGTGGAGCATAAAAGGTTATCAAGTGTAGGACCTGAAACAAATAGCATCTTAATGAAAAATAGCTAATATGCTAACAAAGTTGGTATTTTTCAACTAGCATTCACTGATTAGCTGCAGGCTAGAACAGTTCATACTTTAAGCAGATGCGCAACTACAAATGGCCTTTATTACCATCTAGGTCCAATTTTGTTCAAAGACCTTGAAAGTGAGCTCTGTAACATTTACATTAAACCAAATGTGCCAACTTCACTTGTTGTAACTTGTGACATATACTACTGCAGTATTCAGTGAAGTACATATACTCCTTGTTTTTTGTGTCGTTAAGACGGGGGTATGTAGTTGTTTTTTAGCTCATTCCTATTGTCCGAAACGACAATAATTCTAGACCGGAGGAGTAATATTTATGATAGTTTCATTAAATGACAGGCACATCAAGCACTACTTCAGTATTCAGAGA
>VSTD030004023.1:0-10529 GCA_008808055.3 Sporobolus alterniflorus
TCTGTTTGAGATTTCATTTGTTTAGGAATGATTTTATTGGATCCGACTCAAAAGAACTATATCCTACTGCCTATATAAACATAGGTCACGACCAATTGTAACAATCATCAACACAATCAATCGAATTTACACTTTTCATACTTTTTCCCCTAGTTTTCTAGTTTCCTTTTTTCCGTCAATTATATCTCTTAGCCACCGCTTCAACCTCCAAAGTTGTCATGGTTCATGCCTCTCCACCATCTAGATGCTACTTGGCCATTGGAGGAGGTCCTCGTCGAAGCCTGGCGGCACCCCTGACTGCTGTCAGTCCCGACAAAACCAGACCATCCGATTTGCCAAACTAGACAGTTCAATTTCTGCAGTTTTGAGCAGGGGCTTCCGATTCCTATTTGTTTCATGTGTGAATAACGACCGGTGGCAGCATCAGCTTGGAGATGACCAGCTGCATCTTGGAGGACAAGCGGCAACAACTTGAGTATCATGCCTGCACTCATCCCCAAGATGACCGGTGGCGGCGGCCCGCACTCATCCCCAATATGAGCGACAGTGATAGAGTGGGTAGACTATTGGAGATGGAGACATGGGGCTTGGGGGCTGGCAGCTATCTGAAGAAGTGTGGGTCGAGCACTCGGGCTGAGATGAAACCCTAAAGAAACCTATTTATATTATTTGTTAAACGAATTTTGGGTATGGGTAGAACTTTTTCTGTACCTGATTCTGCAATATTGGTGGATGTAATTTGCCACCCATATTTGTACCCGTGGGTACAAAATGGTACCCAAATTCATGTCTAGCGGGTTTTCTGCCCATGGTTATGTAGATAATTCGTATATGTTGCCTTCTTTAGGCATGTCATACCAGCAACCGCCTTTACCATCACAAGATCTTGAAGAAGACATCATATGAGCTCCTTACCAATAACAAGACAAATGTATCTTATTTCTGAGTTTTCAGAAGTAAGTGTTATGTTCTTTGAAAGAGGTCAAAATCTTCTAAATTTTCTCCTAAGGTTTATGACAGCGACTCTCCCAAAGAAAGCCTTGGCAATCAAGCAAGGAGGAATCTTCTTGAACCAAGGACTCTACGCGCCAAGCCAACACCCATAGGCAGCAGACGGTGCAGAGGGTAAGATGTCCCATCTACATCAGCCCCCACTTGAGAAAGCTTAGCGACCAAGCAAGGCTAGCTCGTCACAACACCGACTCTAAGAGCCTTCTCGAGCATCATCCACATCGGTGTCAGGAACACTCTGGAATAGATGAGAATATCATGAAAGCCCCAACCGACCTCTATGAACCAACCATCTCAAGTCTGGGCCCCACTAGCCATGTAAATCTTCACTTGGATGTAAAAGTAAATAGTTCGTAGTTTTTTTTACTACCTCCCGATCTATAAAAAACCCCTACTCTTCAAGTAGGAGACACAAGAACATTTTCTCCTTCACTTAGTGAACTTCTCGAGCTCTCTGCTCATCCCATTGTAACCACTATTCATCTTCAATATCAAACCACTGGACATATGGCTATTACCTTCTAGGAGGAGGCCTAAACCATGATAACCTATAGTGTGCTTTGTAGTTCACAAGACCACCTCAAAACAGGAACACACAATCTTGACCACCCTGTATCTTGTCGGTGCAAAAACACTAACAATTCTCCTTCCTTCTCTGATGGAAACTTTCATATACACTTCAGGAGGAGCGGGTCACCCCGATGCAGGACGCTTTGTTCTCTCCCAAATTTTTGGGGTCAAAGGGGTACCCTAGATTTTCCAGGAGTCAATCCAGGACACGACTGCAACCTATTTTTTGGTCCAAATCTGTTAATTTACACATCTAGGCCCATTTATAGGCTATTGCTGCTGATAGCCTTAGGAGAGAACAGATAGTGTTGGGAAGTGATGATGAGGAATGTCGGTGACACGGGGCACGACGACAAGCAGCTAAAGGCAACGACACTCATGAGTTGTAGGGGACAGAGAGAAAGATGAGTTTGTGAGCCGATTGTTGGGCCGCAAAAGACGATAATGGTGGATTTGTCACGTTCGGGGAATATCTAGACACGCCCAGCAAACAGGCACCAAGATATTCATGTTCCGACTGCACCAGGCTAGCACGCACGCTAAGATTTGGGCCTGGGTGCTAAAATAAAAAGGATTGGGCCTTGGCCCATTACAAGGCCATACAGAATGAAACCCTAATCCTCCATCGACTCAGTTGCCACCCTCCCACCTCTCCCCCCGATAGCGCCACTGCCTCCCTAGTCTTGGTGCTCCACAACGTTGCTCTCTGACCCCAACTGAGACCCAATCGTCCGTCCCTGAAGATCATGACTGGTAGTGTACTAAGGAAGCTAGCAAAACATATCCACCAGCCCCTCCTCCACCTATTCTTCTCCCAACTGTCATTGGAGAAGTTTGCGGTGCCTCCTTTTGATACAACGTCAGACCCGGGCGAACTCGTTCGTGCGTGTGCGATAGCGCAATCCTGTCGGGACTCAGGTGTTGGCAACACAGTGGGGAACTGTGTGGCACAACTCCAGGGATGGCCTTCATAGTGCACCCCTGTGCCGTGTGAGCGATTCTACATGAGGCATGCGACCGTCACATCACACGCCCCATGCCTTTTGACCCCAATGCCCATGTTGCACTTAATGCACATGTTTGTGAATTTGGTGGGCTTCACACGTGGCACGCTGGTTGCCCATGACCTTGAACGCAACACAAATGGTAGTCAAACGGGTTTGGACCCGAAACCCATGGGTTTCAGACCTGACCGAGGGTGGGGGTGGGTCTGTCCCACCTCCCCCCTTTATTGGTTGGGGGCAGACAATGGGGGTGTGGTGGGGGGTAATATTGTCAACCGCCATGATTGCATTGGGTGATCACATGGTGTGTGCTGAAGAATAGTTTTCCACTATTCTGTGTCTGAATGATGATGAATGGGACTAGATCGTACCGTTTTCCCATTGTTCAGAGCTGCTGCATCAAATCGAACATCTGGCATGTACGATCCGAAGCAAGGAAGCACCCTTATCTACTCGTTGTCGGGTCAATCTAAGTAGTTGATGCCGCCCTTAGTTGCAGGCCATCGATCCTGGGTTTGAGTCCTGAGCTAATTCAGATTACTTATGACATTAATTACAGAAAGTTAAACTGAACCACCAAAACAAGGGACACAAGCGAGAGGCACGAGTTTGATTCCCCACGTCTCCAAAACCTCCATTTTTTAAATTGTCTTTTCCTCTTCTTGTCAATGCCAATTGCGTCCCTTTTTAATTTTAGAGTTCAAGGGTCGGGAAGACCCTAGTCCCAATTGCATTAGCAAAAGACTGTCAATAGTTTACAGCGCAAAGTTTTGATCTTTTCACACAAACTCCAGACTCATATGACCAGATAAAACTACTCTATTACAACCTTATGGTGGATTAAATTGCAAGACACCAGCGCTCAGCATATCATCAGTAGCCCTATTGGGAATAACGCCGATCCGCTCCGGTGACTAGGCCACAATCTCCAATGTCAAACACACATCTTCGAATCTGGGCACCATTCATAGGGGGACCAGCAACGCAAGAGTGGCACCATTCTCTGCCATAGGCTTCTCATACATGTCCAAGGTATCTCTTGGAAACAAAGACCATTCCTTAATTTCCACAAACTCTAACAAAGCGTCGAGGAAATAATGTTAGCCACACTAGATCTCTTCTTATAGAGCCAAAGTCTAGCTACTAATTCATAATCCATTCCTATGTTAAATCCCAGGATAACAGAGATTTCCTCCCATGCTTTTTTGCAACAACACAATTGAAGAGAAGGTGATGAACTGTCTCATTGTTAGAATAGAACAAGCAGGAAGGCTCATCAACCTTCCTCCTCTTCCCTAAATTATCACAAGTTAGCAGTTTATTTTTGGATACCAACCATAAGAAAAGTGGATTCTAGGGGAACATGCAATTTCCAGACAATAGGAAGGAAGATTGGTTTCACCCCTCCGAAGTTAACCACTCTGTATAAGGAATGCGATGAGTAAACTCTAAACGACTTAAACATCCAAACCATCTCATTATCCTTATCACTAAAGCAGATAGAAGAGGTAATACTAAGGAGTTCTTCCCACATATTGTACAACCTAGTATCCACACCCCTTCTGAAAGTGCACCTAAGATTATTTCCATCCCATAATTCGGCAATCGATTTATTTTGCTCATTCACAATGTATTACAATTCCCAGTATTAGATGGCAAGGCTAGAAGTTCCCAACCAGACATCTTCCCAAAATCTCACACTCACTCCATTCCCAACATTCCACCTATAACCCATTCGAGCCACATTAGCAGCCCACAACACTCCACTCCAGAAATTAGATACACCACTACTTCTACAGGTGAAGATGTTGGGGTTGCTAGTGTTATATTTAAAATCAATCAACAATTTCCATATTTTATCCTTATCCTGTGCATGCCTTCTCACCCATGAACCTAGCAGACAGATATTCAAGTCTCTAAGACTGGGCACCCCCAAGCCACTAAAATCTTTCTCCATTGCCACATGGCCCTAATTAGCTAAATGATATCTATGGGAATCATCATTGTTATTCCACAGGCAATGTGACATTTGTGATTCTATCAGTTTAATGACCCACTTAGAAAACTTAATAAACAGGAATACTCGCTAAACAGGATTTGATGAGGGTCAGCCTACTACTATATGCAAGGAGTCTCCCCCTCCATCCTGCCATCCTTTTCACTAATTTGTCAACTAATGGTTGCACATCTTCCCTCTTCAGCTTCTCAAAGTGAAGGGGCACCCTCAAATATTTAAGAGGCAGAGAACCAAGACAATAGACCAGGGTATGGCCAACCCCATGGACCAACTCTTCATCTAAGTTAAGGGGAATAAACTCACTTTTATTGAAATTGATCCTCATCCTAGAGATATTTTCAAAAAGAGATAAAACAATTCTAAGGTTCCTAAGGTAAGTAGGATCAATGTCTGAAAAAAAGAAGGGTAGCATCGGCATATTGTAGAGATACAATCCCACCTAGCCTAAATTGGTCAAGGACTCCTTTCACCAAATTCCTACCAGCAGCTTTGGCTAACATCCTTGTTAACACATCCCCCACCAGGTTAAATAAAAGTGGGGATAGGGGGTCACCCTGCCTGACCCCCTCCCAGTCTTAAAAGTGTTATTATCCTCACCATTAGCTAGGATACTAACTGAGCCTCCAAAAACAATCTTCTTGATCCAGCCTATCCAAGTTTCACCAAAACCCCTGGATTCAAGAATTTCAATAAGGAAGTTGAAGTTCACCCTATCATATGCTTTTTCATAATCAAGTTTCAAAATAACCCCATGTTGTTTGGACTTGTGAATAGCATGAAGCACCTCATGGGCATTAACTACACTCTCTAAAATAAGCTTGCCTTTAATAAAAGTACTCTTCTCCTTAGCTATAATCATGTGACATACAATCTCAAGCCTAGAAGTCAGCACTCTACTAAAAATTTTAAAGTTGCGGTTCAAGAGGCTAATTGGTCTAAAACTTCTCATATCATAAGCATTTTTAGTTTTAGGAATCAAAATAATAGCAGCAAAGTTTAATCTAAATAAGTAGCCCATCTAGGCCATGTGCACCCTTAGAGTAGCTATTGAACACTACAGCCTTAACCTCCTCTTCAAGGAAAGGGGCTTATAGTGCTACATTTTCTTCTGGGACAACCTTATCCTCAGCCTCCCAAAAATCAGACAGGAGGGAGAAACTACCCCTTTCCACTCTACCAAAAAGTTCTTTATAGTAGCCAACAACCACTCTCAAAGTCCTCTGAGTATCATGAACAACACCATCAGGGCCCCTAAGACATTCAATCCTCTTTTTCCTATTTCTATGACTGGCAATTGCTTAGAAGTAAGTTGTGTTTTGATCACCCTCTAGTATCATCCTATCTCTAGATCTCCGTCTAGCTCTAATTTCCTCTAGAGCCCAAATTTGATCTAACTCCTTAGCCAATTATTTCATTGTAAGTCTCTCATTCCTATACCACATTCTATTTTCAGACTCAAAATCCAAGTAATTGAACTCTGCAGCTACTATCTACTTATACTTATTCATTTCAGCCACTACATTGTTGGCCCATCCTCTAACCATTCTCCTAAAAGACCTAACCCTAAACTACCATACCTCCATGGGGTCTGTTTCATGACACTCCAGACTCTAGACTTTCCTGACCAAATCCTTAAAATCATTTCTCTCCAACCACCGTTTTTCAAATATAAATTTCTTTTTACTAACTGAACAATTATCCCCAGAGTCAATCAGTAATGGATTATGATCACTTATACTCTTGGAGAGGGTTGTCACTCTAACTAGAGGGAAAGCAGCCTCCCACTCAGTAGAAATAAATACTCTATCCAATTTAGCAAGGATTGCATTTCCCTAATTATTTGACCGAGTATACTTTCTATTGTTGGGATTCACCTCAACTAGGCCCCACTTATTTATCCAATCATTAAAGGCATAAGCATATTTCTGATTGATTCTACCAGTATTTTTATCTGAAGGAAATCTGCAAAGGTTAAAATCCCCCCCCCCCAATAAGCCATGGCCCCTGCCAGCTTGCTAAGATCTTTTTTGTCCTCATAGGGGGATCCATAAACCACCACAAATTTCCAGGTAAATTTTGAGGTCAGATCCTGCACTACACAAGAGATTGCAAACTCATGGAGTTGTACATTATTCACTAATAAGGTATCAGCTCGGGCACCCAACAGGATTCCTCCTGCAGTACCCCTAGCAGGTAGAAAATTCTAAGAAAAAAATAGTAGGGCTAACCAAATTTTTTAAGAAACTCTGAGGGAACTCCTCCATCTTAGTCTCTTGTATGCCAACTAAATCTACATGGTTATCCCTAATTAGCTGACCCAAATATAAGCTTCTACGAGGCTAATTAAGCCCTCTAACATTCCAAATTAGTCCCCTCGTTGATTAACCTAGACTTAGACTTTTTCCTATTTACTACAAGGGTCTACTGCCCTTCCCTGGCCTCATCACCCTCCATCTGAGAGGTGATCAGCTGGTTTGCTGGTGTCAAGAGGATTTCATCCCCACTACTGCCTAACTCAGGCCTCTGGCTGGTCCCAGTTTCATCAACACATGAACATTTAGCACAATTACTATTAAATTTATCCTCTCTACTGTTATCAGGTTCTATGATACCTGAAATAGACCTATCTATCTCTTGTGAATTATCACCTAGGTTAACACCAACTACCCCTGCAACTTGACAAATTTCATCAGAAGACAGAACAGAAAATTTGTTACAAAGTTTAGCTTTACCTTTGTTAATTTCCAAGTTGCTGATCATCTTCCTCTCTTGAGCTTTTTCCATGATGGTTCTCCCATCTTTCTGATATATGCTAGGTCTTTTTTCCACCAAGGTGAGACACCACTTGGCCCTGTTCATTTTCTAAACTTCACCCACTATCACTTCCTTACCATCAGTCCCCATATTACTTTGAACAGGTCTGATTTCCCCTGGGATACTGAATAGATCATCAGGCAAGCTCTCACTCTACAAACTACTAGTAAACTTTGCACACCACTCTTCTAGGGTAGTCATCAACTCTTCATCATCCTGGTCCATATCTTGAGCAACTGCCTCATCTTCATTTTCTAAAGCTTCCATAACCCTCAGCAGCTTGATATAAGAATAGTCTCCAATACCAGAGTTTTCTATCCACCCCATGTTCTCATCATCCTGAAACAACCTAGCCCAAGTTGCAACTCTTTTGCTACTCCCTCCATGGCCACTAGGATGCTGCTCTTGAGCTAGCGTGTTGCTATCTTGTTTCTTCTCCTTGGATGGGCTTGTCTTAGGATCTGTCTCGGCATGATCTATCTCCTCCATACCGAGGTCATCATCAGGAGTGAAATCATTGTTGTCATCATCCCCCCATCACCCTCTCCTTCCTCTGCAAATGCCTTTTCCACTTTGAAATGAATCAGGTACATCTTCTTTTCCATCTCAAAGAGCCTCTTGCTGGGAACCTTGGTTGCATCTTTGCACACAATCTTAACCCTCACCATGTTGGAGAAGCTAGTAAAGAGTGAATTCCAATCTACTTCTATCATCCTGCTCAGAGATGAGGCTATTTGGTTGAAGGTTTTCCAGTCACTCCATCTAGGAGGAATCCCCCTTATCTGCACCCATACTTCATCAAGCTCATCATATGGATCTATATCCCCTGCCCAAGCCCTCAAAGATACAAGAACTCCTTCTTACTTCAGTCTAAAATAAGTAACATCAGAGATCAATGAAGCTGAGATATGCTTTTGAGGAGGAAACCTGACTAGAAACTTGTACTCTTCCAATTCCCTTAGCTGCCAATGCTTCTGATCAAAAAGTTGTTGTAGATTCTTAATGATCTCCTCTAACCCAATTTCACCTTCCTCCACAGTGAGCACTGCATAATTGTCCAAGAACTTGAGATAACCACCTCTGTTGACTTCCTCCTGTACTTCCACATGAAAGAATCACAACCCTTGAGCAGCACTCCCAAGGTATTGCACTAGTTCTAACGGTTTCAACCATTCCGGGCACTCCCTGCCGACATGGGCTGATGTGTGACAGATAAAGCACAACTTTGATTGTTTGCATTCAGTACTATAGTGTCCCCATTGGGCACAGTTGAAGCAGGAAACATTGCATACCTTGATGGGTTCTTCCTCCCTCTTGTTCTCTACAATCTGAGCTTGATCATACCCCTTGTTTGCATCAACCTTCTGTCTGGGCATAGGCCCCCTTGGTCTGGCCTCCTGATGAGGATTATGGTGCAGCCTCTGCTCAAACTGGGGCTGCTGAAACTGCCTTCCTATTGGAGGTGGTCCTTGAAAAGGGATCCCCATGTGAGGAGGTCTTGACAATGGTGGCGGGGAGTAGAAGCCATATGGTGACTAGAAAGGAGGAAGGGGGTATCCCTGCGGAGGGAACCCCAGATTCCACCATCCCTGTCCATCATTCCATTATTCCTCTTCCCGGATCCACCTACCCCGACCTCTACCACGACCAGGCCTGCCTGCCATGCCACCTTTAAAAGTCTGAATGAAGGATGCTCACTCACCTTGGCCCTAGAAATCTCTGGTGAAGTTCCCAGTCTTTACCTCCTCCTTTAGCGTATCGCCAAGCAACACCAGGAAGCAGTCTTCGGGCTTGATCTTCTTGGATTCCCAGATTTCCTTGTGAATCCATCACAGGTTAGGGGGTGAGGATCGGTAGGGTTTGATGAACCTGGGAACCACCATAACTGACTGAAGAATTCCTCAATCTCTCCACATCCCTGATTTCCTCCCTATCACTCTGAAAAGACCTTATCTCCCTACCGCGACCACGAGGGGGATCTGGCAGATGGCTCCCACCCTTGCCTGCATTTTGACTCGATGAAAATTCAACTGAACTCCCTTGCTTGTGTTGGTGCCTGATCTCTTCCCCACCACAGTGCCCTCCTAGCTCTTTCACCATCAGCACAGGAAGCGATGACTCCTGCTTCCTGTTGAGGAGGAGGCGAACCAGTCTCCCTAACTAGGCTCGATCCTCTCCACACCTTCCTGGTGCGAACTGACAAGGACCACAAGGAGCTCTTCCCATGAGAACCCGCATGGCCAACATGGATGTGCGAAGGAGGCTTGATTGCGGTGGGGAAGCGCGAGGGACGCCCATGGGCGGTGGGGAAATGCGGTGGTGCGGTGGCGGAGGCGATAGCGACGCTCATGGATCCCTTTTTGAGAAGACGCTCTTGAGTTCATGAGTCTCTGGAATCAAATGTGCTTATGCCTTCCTTCTTCGTGGCATACTGTGGCGTCATTGCATCCCTTTTTTATTTCCTTCTCTTATTTTTTTATTCCTCATCATCCTGCCAATGTGAGTTTATATTTCTGTTTGATTGCTGCAAGTTCAAATTTTGAAGCAGTAAATTAATTCCCAAGGGTTGGAATTGAGGATGAGTACAAGCACTAGGTAAAATGCATGCCTCTGTAGCTTCACTTTTGATCTAAAATTATTTATGGTTATTATAACCTTATAATCATTGGATGCACATTTAATTACAAATCCAACCAAGTCAAGTTTACATTACAAAAATAAAAAAAATGTTGGGTAAAATGGTAAGGTTTGAATTTTGATGTGGATGTGTGCCTTATACTGTAAATAGGAACACATGGAGTATACATTAAAAGGGGAATAGTTTTTATCTTCCGTACCAGTCAGTCGCTAAACTAGGGGAATCCTGATGAGGACTTGTCTGGACAGAATATTATTGAAGTGAAATGAAGGGGGTTTTGAGTCTAAAATGAACTAATTTCAAGAGTGGCCCACAGGCCCCAAAGTTCATTCCAGCCCAAAAAGTAGATATAGCCCAACCCAAGAAGCAATTGAAAACCTAGTAGGTATATAATTCCCTACTCTATCCAGTCCACCGAATCCACCCGCGTCTCCTCTGTCCTCTTCCCCGACTCCATACACGGCGCGGCCGCAGC